>DWEM01001262.1:0-14895 GCA_018245935.1 Agara belti belti | reverse complement strand
GTGAGCCTATTGCCATACACCGGGCACACATCCAGACTCCGAGTCGCTACTAGAAATTCTAAATTAGAAAAATCCAATAGTACCCGACCCGGGATTCGAACCCAGGATCTCCCGATCGGCAGTCGCGCTAGCAACCGCTCGACCAACGAGGCAGTCAAAATATTATTATATAATAATATATAAAATATTATTTTTACATATTAGAATACAGAACTTATAAAACGGCCAGGATTCTTTTTAAACAGCCAGCGTTCTTTATGGACATGCTTAAATTAAATGTAAGTGAAAGAGTCACATGAATACGTTCTCAGTTTGGAAAAGCGCAACGCGTAAAAACATCGGCGCGCCGCGTTGCGTTAATGATTCCAAGACCGGGCGGGGGACGTGGCCGCGATGACGACTGGCGCGCGACCGCCTCAACACATTTTAGATTGCTATAATTATACCGGCCTCATAGAATATTATAGACTTCAGAGGCCATGGACTGTTAATGAGTTAGGGACCCGCACGCCCATGGCCTCACTAGCGGTTAACGGTAACGTGGCTACTAGATTTTTGTTGTGTTACTTCACTGCTACTATCCGGTTTCGGATAAACGCAATACGAGCTCGAGAGGGTCTGTTCGTAACACAGTTTATAAAGCAATTTCTGGTAGGAATGCCCAGTGTTCACGATAGACGTGACGTGACGATCGCATTGGAGCGCTAATGCGCGCTGATGTCCGCCGATCCATCTTCTCGTTGCGCACACGTGTCGGAGACGAATGCCTCCGCCGCCTTGCACCTGTGTCGTCGCCCCGCGGGTTCAACAAACTGACATGTCGCGTTTTATTTTCCCTGCTATAATCCGATTTTCTATTCGTACACCCATCGATAAAAAGGCGTTCTCATTTTCCATTGTGATCGTACACTTGTCACAACCTCTGAATGCACAATGAACTTAATTTACAATAATAAATTTCGCGCTTGTAATATCTGTGGTAATCTCGATGTCGACACGTTACTGATGTGTAAAAAAGAGCAATTATTCTTATGAGTTGCGTTGCGTTTTTACTTATTTTGAGTACATCTCTATGGCCTACTATATCTACTCATTATGTATGTATGTATGTATGTGTGTATACGTATATTAAAATGTTCATCCTTATCCTTTGCTAACCTAATCTTGATCTTGTCTTCTTCTGAAATAAAAATATTGTCCCACACCATGTAATTTGTAATTTCACATATTCAAGGTATTATTGTAATTTGTATGGAAACAATGTAAACGATTTTTGTACGTTGGTAATTCATTTTGTTTCACGTTGTTGGGTCTAACATAAGTACGCGTGCGGTTCACGAACACTTGTTTCCCAGCGGGAGTTCCAATTCCAACAATTGAACGAGTTCAGCGCTCGAGAACTTTTGATAAGAATTAACAGAGCGACGTCGAGACACCCTGTCTGAGTTAAATTGTACCAAATTGGAAGGAAACATTTGTGGCTTAGTTGCGTACTTAAGTCGAGTTGTTTCATATTTCGACAAAAGTTTCCAACTTTATAATTGCTACCTGTACGTCATGATTGTTTTTTATCTTTACAAATAAATAAAATTGGGGTGTCTGTTTGTAATATTAAAAAACCCGCTTTTTATTAAATGCATATGTATGTATACACGGTTCATATACCAAAATAACATTTTTTTCAATTTTTGTCTGTCTGTTTGTTCCGGCTAATCTCTGGAACGGCTGGACCGATTTTGATGGGACTATCACTGGCAGGTAGCTGATGTAATAAGGAGTAACTTAGGCTACTTTCATTTTAGAATCACATAAAATGACGCGGACGAAGTCGCGGGCACAGCTAGTTAATAAATCAATCATCAAAGCGAAAAATTCGTACATGTGTGTTTATGTTTTAGAGAGACTTTATTTGATCACATAGATACTGTTTGTAGGGTATGGGCTGCTGATGACACTAATACGGTTATGTTGACGCTAGCGGCCGTAGTGGAGGATAATTAGACGTATGAAGTACAATGGTGGTCTCACGGTTTAGAGGCGTGCGCCGTCGGCCGAGTAATTAGCGGCACAGTTACCCCCGCTCATTGTTTCAAGTTCGTCGCGCTAGCTTTTTTGTAAACTCGAACGTGTTCCGTGAAATTTCGATTGTTGTAAATAAGATAGACGGGGATCCTTTATTTAGACGAACTTTCACGACGTTTTTAAAATCGTCGAGATGGACCTTCAACAAAAGTACATAGAAGATGATAAGACATCTTCCACCTATGATGTTCCGTAGTTGAAAACGCGTTCCGATTCATGCATCAATTTGAAAAATTGAATTTCGAACATCTCGAATATACGATATTCAAGTAATTATCTCGTTTCTACAAAATGGTTAGATCACGCGCTATGTAACCAATCTTCTTTTTATAAAAGTAAAACTTTATATGTAAAACATCCGTTAGTTATAGCTTTCTTATTCATTCATTTAACTTAATCAAAACACGATTAAGTTTAAAATATTTTAAAAACAAGTTTCAAGATACCATCGGTCATCATCATCAGACATGGCATGGACACACAACACAAATGTAACGAGCACAAGCACTATATAACTGCGGTCAGTTATTAAGAAGTTGGATTGTTTGCAGGTTATCTTGGTTAAAATGTGTACCAAATTTCAGTGCAGTGAAATATAAACTTGCCAGAAAAATAAACAAAGCTATTGGCAATCGCTATAGACACACATTAGTACCTACGTTTAAAAAAACAGTCTTCAGCTTTATTAGCCATATTCCATATTAATATTATAAATGTGGAAGTGCGTTTGCATGTCATTCGTTCATGTTAAAACTGAACAACGGTTCGATATGATTTTGGGCATGGTGATAGTTGAGGGCTGGAGAGTGACATAGGCTAGTTTTTTCGCGGAAAAATATCTAATTTCCATGAGAAAGGGTCTTTAATTCAAATAAGGACTACTAGTATTAAAATATATGTATATGTACAGATGTGTTTCTAATTACACACTCTCGCCTATACTTTTATATATTTTCATCGATTAAACTACAATTGTATTCAGTTAAAGAAGTTATATAACTAAATACGCTAGTGATGATTATACGATTGGCGATACTTAACTTTCGCTCTCAATTTGTTTTTCTGTCGATTTTTGTATTAAATTAATTTAATTTATTGATATACATACGTAATGGTAAAGTGGAATTAATGTTTAGATTCCAAGAAATGGTTATTGTGGGATTGTCAATATGTCCATTATCTTCATGTTGTTATTAAAAACAGTCCATTGATTCAACTTTATTAATGAATAATCATGATTGTGACCCCTTGTTTTCGAGGTAGCCAGTACAAAAAAAACAATTGGTTCAAATTGTTTTTGTTGTATATTTAAATTGCTCGTCGAAGAGGGTTCCGATCGGAGCTTAATCTAACTTTCTGAATACTTCTAAAACGTTTTACAATAATTCTGGAGTGAGTCTACTACCTCTTCCCTAGTAATCGTGACAACACCAACATCAGGTGCATGTATTGTCTTCAGTACATGGTGTGTAAAATTTCATAACAATCGTAACTGGAAGCTTTTCCCAGTTGTCCCAAACATACCGGAAAAGCTATTATGAACTATAATAAGCAAATATAAATTATTTTGGTCAATAATACTAATAAAACAGGTACTAAGACTGCGTTAATAATTTATTGCTGTATTGGGTTAGGAGTTGATGCTAATCAATTCTATTTTATCGAATCACATACTTCATTTTAAGTTGAGAGCTTGGAGCGATGTTCGTCGATTCGGAGTAACGCGAGCCAACAAATAAATGGTAAAAATGTTTTGATGCGACGATCCCACATTTTATTCCAAGAAAATGGGTAGAACCGTTCTCAGAAGACTGCACGAGCAGTCCAATTAATGCAATCTAGTAAGTTCAGAGTCTGAACGATATTATTGTTGTTTTCCTTTTGTGAGAATCCATTTTGAAAATAGTTTAACGAATATTCAGATATAATAGTGAAAGTGCAAGATGACAACTTCGGAGACGCCGTTAATCGTGAACCGGTAAACGTCATGACAAACAAACTAAAACTTTTAAGGTATGTATGTTTGTAATGTAATGTAATGTAATGTAATGTATGTAATGTATGTTTTAATTGTAAGTGTCATTGATGTCTATTCATAATAAAATTTCTTCTTGACACAAGGAACTATCGTTACGCTATTCTATGAAGATTCTTTTACATAGAAAATAACTAGGTCATTGTGGGTACGAGAAATTTTCTTGAGAAAAGTGGATTAATTGACAAAAACAACCAATATTATTTGTAGACTTACCATTTCGCGAAAAATCCGAATTGTTTTTTCCAAATTGTGTAAATCCTTTGAAATTGGCCACTTTCGACTAACACTGTCACGCAATATTATCGATTGATCACAATTAGTTGTTCATTATTGGGTCACAACAGCGGGAAAGGGGTCACTTTCGTTCGGCGACTAGTAAACGATGTGAAGTCAGGTTTGTGGGCGAGACCCCATGTCTGCGCGATGATGCGCTCGCGGCTCTCGACGGCGGCGGACTGTGCGCCGCGGCGGTGGTTCCCCACCACCGCGTTCTGACCTACACCCGGTTGCAATAGCAGCACATCGACTCCGGTAAACAAACGGTTCACCGACCGATTAGTGGTGAAGCGTTGTAAAAAGATACCTCTCCGGCGCCCGCCTCATGGAAGTATCGCTACACATTTGTAATTCAATACGATAACGGTCCCTAGAGCGTTCGCGCGTTTAAGTTCTCGCGCCGATTGTAGGTCGCGGCGGGGCGCACGCATCTCGAGAAATATTTCGGATGCCGGCGATGGGCATCGGGTGCCGGTTTCCGTCGGTGAGATCTATTCACGTGTCGTACGCTGGTGCGAATGTTCGTAAAGAGTCTTCTCGTTTGTGTTGCGTTCCCGTTTGAGTCTTCAAAATTAGCATACACGAAAGAGAAAACGTTTCGCATATTGCGTTAGTCATTGCGCCTTCTCTTCTCATTTATTTGCTTTCTTTTCGAGGTCATGTATTTGTCTTGAAAATTGCCTTCTTAGTGAAAGTTAAAACGAAGTTGTTTATACGTTTTACTTGTTGCTTTATTATTGCAGAGTTACAATTTTCTGTATTATGTTCACAAATTATTTTGTAGAGTTTATAGGGATTGTTGAAACGTGTTTCCCTTAATTTAACACTAATCCTTTTTATGTCGCTCTTCGTTGCTTTTTTCTTTTGCTCAATTGCGGGAGATCTGAAGAACATTTACGCTATCCTCGTGCCTATTGGCGGAGTTAGCGTTTAAGTGATGTCAGGTAGATGTTTGGAACCCAATTTTAAGACCTGTTAAATGTACCATTCGAAGTATGGATATGCTTATTAAATTAGCCACAGGCGCCTAGTCTTGCTTAACTTTAGAATAGGGTCGATTGGATCGAAGTTATACGTATGTATCGTGATAAAGTTGTCAAAAGTATGCCATTTTGCATATCAAAAATCTTACAAAAACTGTAAGATAGTTTAAAAATAATTAAAGACGTGTGCGTTATTGTAAGTTTAAATTATTGGTTTTGGTATTCAGTATTGTGTTTAGCTACTTCAAACGATACTAAGAGTGCAGGAGGTGATAACGAAAGCAGCATCACGCCAGATTTAAATTGCAGTCACTTGATTGGTTTCTTTATTTACAGGGTAGCGGACGGTACGCCCAATGCTCGGACTTGTCTCTTACACCAAAAGCTGCAACTCCTCAACTGTTGCATCAAGCGAGCGCTGGAGACGAAGGGCAGTAAAGTGACAAATTCCTCCGACGACGAATTCTTTGACTGCTCAGATGAAGAAACCGCGGACGATCAACTACCTTGGGATCGGCCCGTAGGCCGACTCAGCCGTCTCGAAAATGCCACACTGAAGAATGGAGCACCTCTTTACATTCCTCGTACACAGGTAAAACGCTTTTTTCTTATACATATACCATTGTGGTATAATGTTACAGTACATTCATGTTTCAGTGTATTCATGTTTCAGTGTATTCATGTTTCAATATAATATTAATTAAACGCATGGATAAGTTTAAAAAAAAATGTTGTATGAGAGATCATAAAAGTTATTCATTAGTCAAATGAGGTAGGACAAACGCAATAAAAACAAGCACCGTACGCTGATTTCACTTCAAATAGAGACGGATAACTACTGTTTAATGGCTCTCGACGTTGTGATTATGACTTGATATTTTACTCACACTTTTACCAACTTCATTGAATTTGACTGCCATCTTAATATTCCGATACTTACTATTTGCTTTGAACTATGTCTCCTCGAATTTGGAAATACACTATTAGTACTGTTAGTTTGGAAACCTTGCAGCTTATTCCAAAACGGTGATCATAAGCACATTGCTAGTGATTTGGGTTAGTGAGCAAATGATAACGATGCGATAATTGTAACAACCGGGACCGATAGCTGGACCTGCTGTCCAAAGAATTTGCCACTTGGGATCTTCCATCAAAACAATAAATTGTCCCAGACGCTTTTCAACATTTAAGTTACGTTTAAGAATCTTTATTTGTATGAGCGCTATTGCCGATTTTTTATCGTAGGATCCAGCACCAAAAACTGAAGATCAGCTAGAAGAAGACGCCGAGTTGATGACTCAACAAAGCGAAAACGCAAAAGCATCTGAACTATGGGCAAGGATGATGAGTGCTCCTCTTCTTTCTGATATGGAGGCGTTTAAGGCGGCCAATCCCGGGGCAGAATTGTGTGACTTTGTTCAGTGGTACTCTCCTCGAGATTGGAAATCGGACGGTGGTGGGGCGTTAAGTGATCGTATGCTTTTACAAGGTAATCCTTGGATGGAAGCTTGGAATGTAGCTCGTCCAGTGCCAGCGGCACGGCAGCGAAGATTATTTGATGGAACGAGGGAAGCCGAACAAGTTCTACACTATTTGCGTTCACGTACAATTGGCACAGTGGCGGAACTGTTATTACCAGCTATATTAAAAGCTGGGGCAGCAAAAGCTCTTACAGAAAAAGTTCCCGGTAACAGTACGTCAATAGGAGGTGTCGATAGGAGGCGAACTTTCGAGGTCGCAGCACGGGAACTATTCGAGGCGGAGAGGGAAGCGTGCAAATCGGCATGCGTTCGTAAAGTGCTAGGCAACAGTGAAGAGGGGAAGCCATTAGATGTGGCGGGGCGGACGAGAGTCCTCAATGCCATGGGAGGAGCTTTGCCCGCTCCAAGTCGCAGGGAGTTCACGTTGAAAGTTAAAGACGCCATAGCCGCGCAAGTGATGCGAGCTGCGCTGTCCACAGACATGACCATTATAGGAGCCTTTACGGAGAGAATAGTGTGTTTGTAGCGTTGGCCTTCAAGACCGTTGTCTGTTATAGTATTACGATACGTAAAGAAAATCAATTTTATGCAATCGTTATAATATACCTTCTGTCAAATTTAAATAATTTTAAGCTTGTTAATCATATTTACTATTAATTCTAGTTAAGAACATTTATGTCAATTGAGGGTAAGTGAGTTAATGTTATATTCTGCTTCCATTTTTAACATTATATTAGTATCTAATATTTTTATTGTTTCTTTATATCTGGATAGGAATTATGCCAATGCTTTTGTTTGTGTGCCTTAAGTATTTGTTAGGTTGGTGCTTACAGGTTTTAGCTTCTCAAAAGATAGTGTAAATAATATAACAATCTGTTACACGGATGGAACTGAAAACTTCTTTGTTACACGTTTATTCACGTTGTTGACTGAATTGTTATTATTATTATCTATATAATATGACGGGTGCGCAAGTAGATCGTGTCTGGAATAATCGCCAGTCTCTCGGAGTTATCAAAAATGTTGTCTTAATTGTTATTGACGTGTAAATATAAAAAAGTTATTGTTATTTTTCGATTTGTGATTACTGTCTATTTTATTGTCATAAAGATGATCTATGAGCCTAAGTACAAATTGTATGACTCTGAAGGACACGTTGGTTATATGAAATTACGATAATTTTCTTTTACAATAAAAATCATCAATGTCTCTTCTAAAGATCATTTGGTCAAGGTAGGAAAGCCCTGGTCTCCCTCGGCACCTACATCCAACAACACTCGCCTTGTATGTCTGTTTTGCGCAATTCGTGAACGTGTCAATATATTGCCGTTTCTTTTATGGTTTTGTAATCTTTAATATTTTTACTTACAAATAGGTATATTGTTTATGTAACGCTATTTTAATAATAACAAAGTTATAAATATTAACAGTCTGAAACGTTCGAAAGCTACGTTCGTCGTATGCTATGTAGATGCTATGTTATTGCTTTCTCTCGAACATACGAGTGGGTAGCTGGCGAATGAATCGCAACGAATCGTGCAGATGAAATGTTCGATTAACATAACATTGCAACGAGCGAGTTACCCGCGAGTGGAACTACTCGAAACTCCCTCCGGCAGGAAGTACGTGTGGCGAAAAGTCGAACGTAAACTCGTCTAACTACCGAGTTAAACTTGTTCGTTAGTTACTGCCATATCGTTTCGTGTTTGCATAACCATGCAACGTACATTTTTTAGAAACACTGCTATAAATATTCATATTGCTATTCCATTATGTAAAACGCATAATTTAATGATTAAAAAGAAAATGTTTCATTCTAAAAAGGTTTTAAAGTTTAGATTAAACTAACAATTTACAAGTTTTTTCTTTAATTTTACAAAATAAACAGTAATTTTAATCGTCCTCAAAAAATCAAACAGCTCGAGAAGCGTTCTCGCAAACGGGCTTATTTACGTTACCGTCATTTGTCAAGTCTATCTGAAGCTAACTGCTTCTGAAGGATCGATTCGAAATAGGTTCATAGATTGGTCACGATTTTTTCGCTTGCTCGCTCTTTTGTCAAATGGTATTTAGCATGAGATATGTAATTATATCGTATGGCAAATTTCATCTGACAAATTAATGTTAGTATAATTGATGAAGAATGTCAACAACTGATGAGCATAAATACATAATTATTGTTAATAGTGATAAATAATTTCGCTTCGCGCTATTCTTGTTATTTTAATGTAAATTTTATACAAAGATACCGAAAATATACTAAGACTTCAGAATATTACAGGGTTTCATTTCTTCGTCCTTGAGTCTCCGAACGGTCCAAACAAACCAATTAACTTTATGTGGAAAAGTTGTTTTCGTGACGTCTGATGTGTCGTGACGTCCGACATTTATGTTAAACACTTTTACAACATATTAAGCCTTGAGATCACGTAATGTTTGGGGCATTTGCCAATTTATTGTTGATAAGGTAATGCCATTTGGACATGAAATAGTCAGAACAATGTGATTATACTTGTTCGAAATTTGAATTTCCTGTTCAGTATTTGGAATCATTCTTGATATTCCTTTTTCCCTTAGAAATACGATTACTTGTGACTAAGAAAGAGATCAATTGTACCAAATTACAATTTAATTGACTACGGGGGTTTGTTAGTGATTTACTGTTGAGATTTTAAGTTTAAGTAAATTCTTGAAAACGACTACTGCTTTACAAATGTTATAATTGCTTATGATTGTGATCGTTGACATTCCATGTAGAATTTGTTTTATTTGATTGATATGTCTTATCGCGTGGCCTTAATTCGAAAGGGGCATAATTTAATACAGTCTGTAAGTCAGTGATCGCCTCGTCGTGTAACGGCTAGTAATGTGGTGATAAATTTTTGAGACGCGCCTATGAACGGTGATACCGTTGCGTATTGGGTCGTAGAGGTCAGTGCGTGTTACGAAGCTCGACGCGTACGCTGGGAACGCACCGTACTTCGTTTCCCGTTAAACGAATCGGCGTAGGTGCGGTGTAGGAAGCGGGTAATGCACAGGCGGATGTCTCAGGATAGAGATAAGCGCGGCGGTCGCGGCGCGCGGAGCACGCATGCGCGCGGCGGGCGCGGGCCGGGAGCCTCGCGAGATCGCTCAGTGGCGTGGCGGGACGCCCGGTCGATTCCAGGCCCTTCAGGGGGGGCGCGCAAACACTCAAATCTTGAAACCGAATCAACCGTAAATCTCACTTAAATAAATCACTCTGTTTTCTCTAAACCGTCAAAGACAACTCGCGTCGGTAATCTATTGTAACACCTGGATTAGTGATAACGCTTGGAGGTCGCACGGAGGGAACTGTTGAATTTTAATATATTTATTCGTGATTTTATGACACTGTACGTCTGTGGAATGGGAAATATCTATGGGATGCTTTTGTGTCAAGTGATATTATAGCGAGCTTCTTGAACGCGAAAGTGCGAATAAATTGAGAAATTCCTTCGGGAATTCGTAAATTAATGAAGATAGGCAATTTCGTACTTGTGTTACTGTAATACGTTATTGTTTTAGAATGATTGTAGTTGTTTATATTTAAATATTTGTGTGCGTTGAAGAGGCACCACAGAAACTGTGCTATTGGTGTGCTAAGGACTAATCGCTGACGGATTTGTTTTCCAAAACGAAAGAAAAATGCATAACAAAGTTAAATTCCAAAAGGTGAGTTGTTTATATTTTATTTATTTATTGATACACTTGTGATGCTTTCTATTTTATGTTTTTAAATTGTGACGAAAGTCAGTATCCTTTAGGAACGTTGAAACTCTTAGAATCCGATCACTGATTTTAAACGAAATAATTTGACAAAAACACATATAAATAAAGAGAGATTTTTGTATATTTCTTATTAAATGTGACTATTACAAGTTTTTTTATGTTTCCTTCCTTACATAAAATAGGTTCAGTGAAATTGCTTATTCGATTACATTCAGTAATATAGTTGTCAACTGACAAAAACATTCGAAATTGATAGGCAAGTTGATATTCTTGAAATATTAAGTTCTTATCATTCAACATACTGTACTGATATAATAAAAGTTTGCTCAAAAAGCATCCAATTTTAGTTATCAGTCTCTAAAATGCCTGTTATCATTGTCTTACAAATATATGTATAGCTTTAGCATTGATATTGGAATTAACTATTGTATTTACTTGGCCATATCGAGTTATACACTTAAATAAACAACGTCGTGATTGAATGTTATAAAAGTGATCGACGATCAAGTAATAGTCATAACGCTACGACCGTGGGCGAGGTCATAAATTCACTCAACATTTGTTAACGGTTATTCTAAAGAAACACGACTTGTTTATTAAATATTATATCAACAAACGAAATCTCCCACTCCTACGCACACACGTACACACAAGTAACTAGAACTAGTTGGAAGGAAAGTAAACATCTTGAATGGTATTGATACTCATATAGATTTAAATTGGTAGTGTTCCTGCCTCTTTTGCCGTAAAGATTATTATTGAACCTGGATTGACAATATATCTGGAAGGTCATAAAACAGACGTTAAGTATATATTAGATATAAGTTATGTCAATACAACACCTTGACCTAGTTTCCACAGGACTGAGAGCATTACCATCTCACTCGTTAATGGTTGTCTCGATGTTTTTAAAACCGTTGTAAAAACCAAATAAATGGACACCACTTTTTGAGGGCGCATATATTAAAGGAGCAATACCTATCTAATGCTTTTTGATTGCTTTTGAGTTTGCATTACATTTGGCTCAGGATTTCATTTTGTAACGTGTAATATATTCATAGCGCTTCTGCCTGGTACCTATTGGTATATGGACAACGTGCCGAGTTAAAAAAATGGATTAAAAAGGATAATTTGACACGTGATGGAACTAGAAGCTTTATATTGCCTTTTGTTCAGAAAGCTTTCGGACATTTCATTTTCGTTTCCAATATTCGTATGTATTACAATTTGTAACCTGTTTTGTGTATTTATATTGAAAATAGGAAAATCTCCGTAAGATAACGTACTAATGATCGTAAAGAAAGAAAATCAGTTTATCATCTGACCCATTTATAGTAGCTAATAGTAATTTATTATCTTGTCCGATTCCAAAGAAGTCATTGAAGTTATCACAATAAAAAAAACATTGGCCGTCGGTCGGAGTATGTGAAGCATACAAGAATCGTAAATGGAGCGCTACGGGCCTCGGCCTCTATGTCCACTGAATGTTTCACAGGCTATTATAAATAAGTAGGTAGATACGGAGACCATTACTGAGGAGCGAGTCTTCACAATGGGCGGGACGTCTCGACGGACGTCTTGGAGAGATAAGTGTTGCACACTTGGCCTTAACGTCATGCTGTGACGTAATACAAATACTCAAGCGATGATTTAACCGTTTTAGAAAACCTGGAATAAGTTATGCCTATTAGAAAAACAAATCGTTTGCTATTTCTACATTGCTTGGTCATGGATAAAATAAGTAAAATCCACGGTTGTAAATAGTAAATTCACTTCAATATTACAAGATGAGATCGACAGGAGTTAAGCTTTGATAATAATCTCACACTAACTTGATAGCAACATTGTTTGAAACTTGACTATTCAATTATTATTTAAGGTAACTTAAGAATTCTTATTTTTAAGGGACAACGACTTTTTCTCTTATGATAACGAGGTATTAAGAGAAGTACTTTTAGTAATATTTATAACTTTATTTCATTACTAGATTTCATTGCTTGCGCTATAATCGAATTTTGAAAATTCAATTAATGCATAGTTTTTTTATATTCACCAAAAGCATAAATGCAATGTCCCCGTGTCTAACTAGCAAACTACTAAATACATTTTAGAACTTTAATAACGGATGTATTTGGTTCATTTCTATTTGGCTTCCGCGACGCCTTTGTCGGTATGCTCGTATTCCGTTTTATATTTAATCCGTTTCCCCGTCCCTACCATAAAAAGCGTTTTCAATACCTCCATATGTCCCATAATCGATTCCTTCCGCGAACTCTACTCGTATGTATATAGTCTATCTCATACTTTATCCCACAAAAGATCCTTTCATGTAGTTGCCGTCTTTCCGTTAAAGTCCCTTCCTCAAATAGTCCCGAACGACAGTTTTTGGCGTTTTCACCAAAATCAAATGAAAGTATATAACCCCCAGCTCTGAATGAATGGGAATATTTTTCAACCTTTACCTTTGTCCTTCGCTATATGTATTTACTTTTTATTTATTTTAATCCTGTTCGAGATTGGCCGGCAATGGTCACTCGTCGCTTCTACGATACTTTGAAACAATACTTAAAATCCTAAATGTATATTATCTATATAAATAAAAACGAATCGCCGAATGTGTTGGTAAGCGGAAAACTCGAGAACGGCTTGACCAATTCGGCAATTTTTTTTTAACGTGTTTGTTAAGGCACAAGGAAGGTTCTTATGGAGAAAAAAAAAATGAAAAAATTCGGAAGAAAATGATAATAAAAGCTATTTAATTTTTCCGTATAAACTGCTTACCTGTCAAACATAATATTATGTACGTATTAAAATCGGTACAGGTATTGGTATAACTAAACTGTTAATTTGTTGTTAGGCGGTACGAAGTTCGCCGTGACAGCTAGTTTAATATAATAATAAGCGTCGAAAAAAAAAAAAATTTAAAAGACGCAGATCATTGTATTCAATACATACCTATAAGTATAAGTAAGCTCATTCTTTGTATAGAATATCCATATTTATACATATAAAGAAATTCGGTACGTTCGTATGGAAAAAAGTAACGCAATATCTCAACATTTACACTAGAACAGCTGCAAGTTTTCTTGTTCAAGAACAATAGACGTGAACAGATTAAAGCTCTTCAAATAGATTTCAAAACTGAATACGATCAGCACACACATAAAGAGGTTTGTATGATAATTAGTAGATACGACTAAACGCTTACATCAATTTGTCTTGTAGATGGTTTTCTTAATAATACTATCTGAATTGCCGTCTTTTGCGGTCGCATGTCTTTAAACTAACGACCAGCGACGTATCGTTTAAAGTTACAAAAGATATGGTACATAACTAATTTTATAGCATAAACATTGCTTGAAAATATACAAATCCATTTGCACACCGACATTGGTACCTACACATGGCTTACTCAATCGCAATGAAGCCACTGTGTAATATCAGTTTGATTTACGACTAAGCTATAGAAAAGGTGCGTGCGCGATACAATTACATCACACGTTTTATTCTTGTCGGTCTACCGCGAACCATAGAGCTAACCGTTTATATGAATTGTAGTATTTGATTGATTTATTTCTTACAAAAATACTCTGTGGGATGTGAATCTTAAAAGGTATCTTATAAGTTTAACAAATACAACCAGTCTAACATTACGTATATGCGATTCGGTAAGGATAAAATCTACATACATTTTAATGATTTGTAGAAATTACTAATGAAAAGGTGTGGGATTCCGCAATATTTATTAACAATCGTTATTCAATTTCTTCAACAGCGAGAGCACTGGCTGTTTGCCAAAAATTACTTCGGCAATATGAGCTTTGTGCCATTACTGCAGTACACCACACCGTTAAAATATCCTCTTAAAATATTTCAAACATTGTAACTTTATCGAAACATAAAAATCATTAAATCACAGTTTATGCGAGTATTACTTTCAACATCAAAGAGAGGATATTATGATATTATTCATTTTGTTTACATCGAAACCTTTATGGGCAGTAAAGTACGCGTTGGATATTTGTCAGTGTAATCTACATATTTACGGGACAGAACGGCCGAGATTCATTTAACACAAGCATACAACGTGCTTTATATAAATAACATTGATTTTTTTAATACATAATAGTTGAAACAATCTAATTTTGTAAAATGTAACACTACACGATACGTACATTGTAAATATTTGCAAATGTTCGTTGCAGACGGCAGAGTGAACTTTCTGCCATCGTCTATTTTTCACGATACGATTAAATTATTCTAGACCATAGTCCATAAGTACTTC
>DWEM01001261.1:0-14898 GCA_018245935.1 Agara belti belti | reverse complement strand
TTAAACGTAACTGGTGAAATGTGGGGGTGTACTACACTCCTCTGCCTACTCCTTCGGGGAATACAGGCGTGATGTTATGTTATTAAAATCAAAAGCTTCACGCTATCGTACATTCTTACTTCTTACTGCGAGCAGTACTTTATAGCTTCCATGTGGTAGCATGTTAAGGTTACTAGCATAAAAATTAAAAATTATCTATCCACTAATTACCATAGGTGCAGTAACCAACTAGTCCTCTGAAGTCACACCGCGTCTTATTAAAAAGCTTTTATTTCATAATGGCGGTGTTGGCTGCCGTTACGGGCCGGCGGCTCTCCATTATGCCCGCTTCGCTCTGCCGGGTTTACTGTCCTATTAGAAATATTAACGTACTCTGCATTATAATATTTTACTTGCACGACCTGGGTTCACTGTGTTATAAGATCTATTGTCTCTCTCTTTCTTTATTCTCTCGACGTTCTCTTGCCTATTTCAGCGCATTTTATTTATTTTATATCGACCTATCAACAGCATTACAATCATCGATTAGTATTCATGCCACTTATAGGAGTGTATATATTTCTCCAGCTAGATATGTTGTATTACTTTTTTTCATAACACATTATAATAAAAATGATTGCATATTGAATATTCTTTTCGTTTCCTTTACGAATCCCACCGCAGTGTAATTCTTATTCACTTTTTCATGTACTGTATTTACTCATATTTTAATTTCCATTAGAAATTCTACAGAACCAAGTACGTTGACTGAAAATCGAATATGACCAGTGATAATGATATTAGGTACTGAAATTTATCTTGTTAAAGACCGAGGAAGACCAAGACGTTCCAATCTTGACGAAATAACTCCAATTCTGGCCGATGAATAGTCAAAAATTGCTGAAACCAGCGTGTATGTATGAACAGAGTGATCAATATAGAAGTGCGTCAGGTCTGTAAGGATAAAGATAATTGGGACACGGTGCATTGAACCAATGCCGTTAGAAACCTCACGAGAATAATTACATTCACAAAAGAAGATTCGGTGTTTGTTCTAACGGGCGCTGATGTTGCCATGACACCGGAGCAGGGGTCGGCCAGTAATACCTATTAATCCATGGGCGCAATGAATCGAGACCACCGTGCGGATGCACGCGTTAATCAAGGACGCACCAATGTTTCAAACGCCATTGTCTGAGGCCAGCCATCGATGACTGCACCTACCGGTTCACAGGGTCCACATTGAATAGCGACACATTATTTTGTAATATTCGGAAAATGGACAACTTGTTGGTGAAACAGTCGAATGGGTATGCGGTGTGGTGCGAATGGCACAATCGGGAGTAGCGCGTGTCATCAGCTCCGCCTATTCAACTGTGACGTGTTCTACTCCAGTCAAAATATTCGCTTCAACGCCATCCACGGCGTTCAAAAATTTGTTAATGTTACGTCAATCGCAGAGTTCTGCGAGGAACACAGGAATTTGGAACTGATAATTAAAATTTTGTATTGGGACAACTTGAACAGGTCCATGTGATTGCTAATTAGGCAGAACCTGTCCTATGGGAACCAGACAACTAATAATCAATATGCACTTCTAAATAGATGCTTACTTACATAACAGAACGAATACTTTTGATCATATTGATAGCCTTCTCGTGAATAACTTTTACTATATCTATCCTATCCACTAAATAACAGCACATATTTTATCAACCTGATCACACATTTAACGACTGACTGTTCTCCAATTCTGCCGTAAGGTTCTGAATGAGTAGCTGTTTCACGAATAGACGAGACACACCAGGCGATCAGAACCAAACTTAGACACGTTTATACTGTACAATCCGATCGCGCTAGTCACCGTTACAAAGATCTGTTCTAATACCGCGGCTCACGGTTCCACCGCTGTATTCTAAACTTGGACCAATTCCACTGGCAGTCTCATCTCGGCCTGCCCGTACATTACCGAGGGCCATTAACTTTATAATTCGCATGCGCGTAATATATTCGGCGGTAGGAATTCTGTACGCGCGTGTGACGTCGTCTCGGTATTTCTGTGGTTTCAGAACAGACTGCGCGTCTGTTCCGCCGCCTTCGTGTCTTAAGGTATTTGAGAATCACGAAACAATTAATGTTTCCACACAGAAGAATACGACTAAAGTAGACATGTTGTCGCCAAACATTTAGAAGACAGTGTACCCTGAATTTGGGGTGTAAAGGAATTTTATTACTATGTAAATTGGATGTACATTGTACATACATATATAATGTCACGCCTTTATCCTATTGAAGGAGACAGAGAATAAATATTTCTATCGGTTACAACAAACTTATTAGCCTCTTCTGTTTTCGTCAAAATGGTAATAGAAAGTGATGGTGATAATTCTAATGATAATGATAAAATAAATTTCACAGAATTCGAAGTAACACACAAAAAATGTATAACATTTAATCGGATGGACGATAAAATTTCTGTACTGTCTCATCGGTATTCAAATAATATTTTCGAGATTATAACATCGTCCGTTCGATCTATAAATAATAGCGCCACTGAATCGTCTCTGAAATGCAGTTAAATTCTTTAAATTCGGATCACAGTTTCCGTGCCAATGTTTGAAAAATAAAATTGTAAAATGTTTCTCTATTGTGATGTTAATAACGTTCAAAATCGCGCGACAGCTACCCGGCTGATAGATGAGGACAGAAATAATATAGATGTAAGTTATGTATCAACGTCTGATGTTTAAGTAGTGGCAAACTAGTGTTTTTTTTGATACGATTTAAACGTTTTCTTGCTCTATCATCAATGATAGAATCATTCCGTATTAGTGCTCAGTGATGGTGCTATGTAGAGTTAGGTAAACACTCTGTGACTTTGAAGAGAGACTTGTTTTGAGCTGCGTAAATAAAGCACCAGGAGGGCCGTGCCCAGCTGTGGGAAAAATAGATCTGCAGCTAGACAACATATATTATCGTACTTACAAATATTCTCCCTCGTTTCAACGTCTTTATCATAAAATTATTTGTGATTTACAGTAAAGCGTAAATCGTATTTTGATATCAATAAAGTTGTAGATTTCCGTAAATTCAGAAGAATTCAGTAAATACTACAGAAAATTTAAATTTGTGTAATATTTTCATCCCGTTCAAATCTCAATCTCGCAGTAACGTGATAAACTGATGAACACATTAAGATCAAATCAAACAAAGTGAGTAAATTATGTAATATAAATAAATCAATAATGCAGTGGCCAGTGCAGCGCGGACATTAGCGACCACCCGCATGTGCGGTGTAATGGTGCTACAACACCGCGAGCGGCTAACACGTCCTTCGACTGCACTCCGAATAATAATAATAATATCTTGGGACAACTTCCCACACAGTTGATCCCAAATTAAACAGCGCCTGTGCTATAGTAACTAAACAGCTGATAAATTACATACATCAATCATATGTATATGATTTTACAAGCAGACAGAATATTGGTCCTAGGTAGGAATTTAATCCACAATCCCTCTTCAGCTACTTAACTAACCACTGGACCAACGGTAATTGCAGTGATTCCATTTTCGAAGAAACTATTTAAATTATCATAGGGTATATAAATTCAAGTAATGTATTTGTATAATTGTTGTTCGTCGGCTTTAGGCGTCTCTAAAGCTACGTACGTCTGTAATAAAAGTTGGATAAAGGTAGAGTACGTGGAACTATTTAAAATCTTTATCTGTTCTATATATTGTTTTCTGGCAAGTAAAATGAGTTACATTTTAAATTTAATGTTTGTATGTTGTAACATTTTGTAATATTGTTTATATAAATGAAGATCTCAAAAATATCACATCACTAAATGAAATGTCAAAGTCAAAGAAGTAATTATTATGGACAATAGACTTATACGGATATGGTATGTAGAGCAATATCATGCCTTCAAGACATACAAGGAAATTATCTCAAAGCTAGAACATAATAAATGAAGCTTATAACATAATAAAAAGCTCACCGTCTGAAGGAACCACTACACGTTACGAGCGGTACAATCTCTAATAAGAAAATTACGCTCCCATCGCTTCCTCTTTACCGGTGGGAACGGACCTTTTTATGCAAACCGCGCGATGTATAATCAAAAGGACTTTTGGTCGATAAAGTCATTACTAAAGATTACATGTCTAAGGCTTCGCGTTTCTCACACCGCGAGCGAGTATGCGACAAGCGATTAACGGTATTCTGTTTACAATTAACATACGTCTATTCTTATCAGCTCCAACTCTACCTTCATCATGCTGTCGCATACATGTCCTTACAGAATGAAAAAGGTAAGATCATAGTTCAATTTCTAGTTAGCTATTTTCTTATTACAAAGTATAGCCACGCTGTCAATGATCACAATCGTAACGTTCAGTTCCGGGTTCGATCCCTTGCTGGACATATATTTTAAAGATGTAATCTTCCAAAATTATTAAGCATTTATATTTATTACCACTTCAATGGGATATAAAATATGGATGGACTTTACTCTGCCCAGTCAGCTGCCCATTAATAGGTACTGAGCACGTAGACATTCATAACACTGGAAAGCCTTTGTTAATATAAACTATCTATCTATAAGAGAATAAAAGATTTTTTTAAATTGGATCCATAGTTTCAGAGATTATCAGCTACAAACAAATTTGATCTTATAATATTAGTATAGAGCATAGGTTCCCAAACCGATCTACTCCCCAATATAAGGGTCAATTATTTTCTGGTACCTCGCTAAATTACTTTATTTTAACTATACTTACTGTGCCATGTCACTCCCCCTTTAAATTACTTCATCGGTCCCCGTTTCCTCTAGCTGCACCGTTTACCGCCCCCCTGAAAGACAGCGCCAACAAGCGGGTGATAACGCCCACTGAGAAACTCTGTAGAGCAGTGTTTCCCAAACATTGTTCTGACGTGGCTCGGTAATTTTCGCACTGTCCCTTCGTGACCCAATCAATACTTTTAAACCCAAGCTGGTTTCATTGGGTACAATAATACACAGTTATGAATAGTAAAAGGTTTTATTGGTACTACATACTTTGGTATCGCCTATTTAATCACTAAATTTTAGTCCGAAGTTTGGAGCTGCTTATTATTTTTATAACAAGGCGGGAATGTTGCGACTTGGTGGTTTATTTTGATGGCGCGGTATCGGGTCGCGACCCGGCAAATGGGAAGCGCTGCTGTAGAGTATCTTTTGTAGCGTCTCGTTGCTCGCGGACGATGTGACGCGAGCCACGCGTCGCGTACCTTGATAACATCGTGTGCGTGGCGCGTCTGTCCGTATGTAAAGTTACGTGTGCGCACCGGCAAGTTTCCATACAAATTCCCCTTTTAATGTGACACACTCGTTTACATTGTAACCGAGTTCCTGATCGCGACTCGCATTGAACGTTAGCTTGTATTTCTTGATTACAAGCTAATTGCAACTGTAGTTGAGACCGTACGATTAGATTGGCTTGTATTTCATAGATACAAGCGTATCGTAGCTTTAGCTCGAGACCGCACGTGTGCAATATTGGCCTGTTTTAGCAGACATACAAACAAACGGTCAGATGTACAGAGAAACAGCCAGACGTTAACGTGTTAGTATTTATACCAGCGAAATATTTGTTAGTCCTCTATAACTAAATAGAGGTGGTTCTGTATAAGGAAGGTAGACATATCACTGCGCATTGATACGAGAATCAAGACCTTATTATTGGCTTAAACGCATTGCGAGCATACTCAACTCCTCCCACGTGGCGTTAAATCTTTCCGAGTATTTGTAGAATCATGTGCTGTTTTGAACACATTTTAATTGCTTGTTGGTCTAGTGGCTAGTTACCGTAACCGCTATGACGGAGGTCGCGGGTTCGATTCCCACCCAAACCGAATTTTTGTGATAACGCGAATATCTGTTCTATATATGATAATAAAATTATCTGTATAATATCAGAGTACATATCCGTGTTTATCAGCTATCTAGTTCTCATGGTAGGTACAAGTTCTGACATGTTTGGGGTCAGATGGCCATGTATGATTTGTCACAAGAAGATATAATATACCTTTGTTAAAATATATTAGTATTATATTAACATATGTTATTTATTTAGTACAACAACTTACAACTTATCATAACTTACAACTTATCATATTTACAACTTATCATAAATAGCTATTACCGGATCCGTGTAGATGCCTTAAAAACACTACAGAGCAATATATTGCTATATTTTATATATAAAATTCAGATCACACAAACGGTGGCAACAAGCAATAAACGCGTAACCTTATCCCGTCTGTACACCAGTAATGCAGGTAATAATTATATCGCATAAAAGTCGTTATCACACTATTTTCCGCCGTAAAGTTAACGAAGCAGTGATAACTCACCGACATTGCGCAACGACCCGCGCTTCGCCCGCTTTCGGCAAACTTACCACTTGCAAATGTCGAGGGCGATTGTGTTCCGCCCAAGGTAGAGGCGGAAGCGGTGGCGCCATTTAACTTTGTCTGATTTACATAAAATTGCAGCTTCGTAAAAGCTTTTATACTACTTTATTGGGAATTGCTGGTAGTACAAAATGAAAAAATATTGTATTTTTTTTTGGCCGTCGGCATAATGAAATTAAAGTTTTAAAAATAATAAGTGTTACGTGATAGCATTTCGTAAACTAGCTTTCTTACTGATAGAAACCACGGGCAATGTAAATTCGTATTGAGTATAAAGAAAAAAGAAAAATAAGGTTTATTTAATTTTTGCGAATAAACAAATCGCACTAAACAAGCGATTTAAAGATAGAAAGCGGTTTTGAAAATATGCTTACAGATATATCAAAACCGTGCTTGCGATGGATGGAAGAGTAAAAGTCCTTTAAAAGAACTTTGTTTTTCTACAATTTTGATGGATTATACCAATTTTACCTCAGTTATATCTTTATTGGATTGGTCGTGTTTAAAACGTCTATTTGACATTTCGAGACTAATTCAATTGCGAACCATTTATTTCATTGCAACGTTTGGCTGCGTTTTCATGTCCCACTGCTTTGTCCCTCCTCTGTCTAGTTCTGTTTTAGGGCAGTTTGGTGAAGAAGGTTTTTAAAACACATACAAAATTAACCATTATGGCTGGCCTCGTGGTCCAGTGGTTAGAGACCCTGACTGCAAACACGGAGATTGTGGGTACGATTCCCATCCAGGACAAACGTTTATGTGTTCAGCACATTTTTCTGTGTCTGGGTGTAAAAAAAATCTATATTAGCTGTCCGGTTACCATAACACAGACATAAAATTGCCTAATTTGGAATCAGATAGCCGTGTGTGGAATTATCCGAGTTATTATTATTATTATTATAAGCTGCAACGCGAAACCCGCCCACAACAATTCGCAGCGCTTATAAACTTGAAGTGCACCGAAAGCCTCAATTCGTATGACATTTAGAATTAATTGGTGGGCGCGGCGGTTAAGTGAAAATATCTACAGAATGTAACGTCTCAAAGAAAGTACCGCTGTTTTAACGATCAGAACTTTTCCAATCCCAATTGTGGGTCGGAGGTGTTCGCCAAATGCCAAGTAGGTAATTATAGCCAGATTAACCGTACACAGTAATTAAGGTATATTCAACGCTGATTAAATATGTCGTTTCGCGTCATGTGTACGTGCATTTCTGTCACAGTACCGCCTAAGGGAACAGTTAGGGCAAATATTTTTATTACACCATCACGTCAGGTCCCTAAGGAGGTAGACGGAGATAGGAATAATTATATGAATCCACAAGTGCAAATGTCACCGCGAATCGTGAGCGCAGTACGTGGAGCGTGCGGATAGTGCGTAGTCTCCTCAGTCTCGTCCCAAGTACGGGCGTAATCACATTAATTTGAAATCAATAGAAAAACCCTAGCGCCGGATAAGGAGCGGCGCCGCGCGGTTCACGATCTGTCTGCCTCACCGTACGTGCTTCGGGTTGAGGATTTCATTTGGATTCGGGGATCCATGTGTTTAATGTTTTTATATGCCCACTTGGTCTAGTGGTTAGACGGCATGGTCCTAATCCCGAGGTCCTTGATTCCATTCCCAATCCTCACGATGTTTTCTTGCAACGATAAAAGAATCTATGAAACATGAAGTCTTCCCACACATTACACAACTAAACACACATTGACTGATCTAGTGGTTTAAAGTTTAGAGACCCTATTAAACCGCAGGTCGTGGGTTCAATTCTCATCCAAGACAAACATTGGTCTGTTCTGTGTGTAACTATAACAAAAGCTCTATTAGGTATTATATAATACGTATATTACTTATGTATGTTTATAAGTTGTCCGGTTACATAACAGGTATTTAATTGCCTACATTGAAATCAGACAGCCGTGTGTGGAACTCTCCCAATTAATTATTGTTATTACTTAGAACATCGATCATACTAAGCCCTATACTACTTCTAAACAATTCAAATGTATCATGCAATTCCTTACCGGCTCTAGACTTTTAAAAACAAAAAGAACATAATTTGAAACAGAACCAATACTTCTGTGGCATCGCCTTAACCGCGTCCTGACTTCTAATTATACGTGTGTTACGTAACAAGCCGAACTGAAATATTATTTTCAAGAGTTCACAGACCGCGCCAGGTGGCAAGTCACTTTCGACCTTGCACCGTATTCGCTAAAGTTTGTTTTGCGGTGTCGTTGGCGGGGGTGCTTGCGACGTTATGGTGCCCGGTCGCCACGTGTCGCCTATCACTCGGCGAGACGCTTCCTTTCGGACAATATTAAAGAAAAAAAGTTCTATAACGGCACACAATCGGAACATTTTTATACTAAAGCGTTAGGAACATTCGGTTTATAAATAAAAATAACGCTCGAACGGTGTTTTTATGTGGCAAATAAGTTTGTGGGCTAAACTTGTTTTATACATCGATTTTACTGTAACTGGATGGTTTGATTTCTGCGTAGCAATTTGAAATGCGTAGAGTTTGAATTGAGAATGAGACAAACTTCGCCAGTCACAAATGATCGCTGGCTCCATTAATTAAACGAATTTGTCAAAGTAATTACACCTTAGGGTGACCACTACCTAGAGACAGATTGACAGGACATAACCAATATATCCAATTAAAGGAGACTTTAAGGGCGGTTTAAAAACTTCCGACAAACCAATTCGCCCCATATTCCCACTCGAGCAGCGTGGTGGAGGCTGCGTGGTTGTTCAGGGTTCCCGCTATTGCAGAAGAAACTGGTAGAACCATCGATGGATCGCAAAGAACTGTTGCAACCAAGAACGAAATTGAGTTAATTCTGCAACTACACCAGCGCAGCCGTCGCGTTGAATCCTTCATTTATTTGTCGTTTCAGTCCTTTGTTGTTGGATATAGCCCGTGACATAATCGCTAAGCGTTTTCTAATTCTGTAGCGCATTACTCATTGCTAATGCATTATCGTCTCATAGATCATGACGCCTAACGCATAAGACATTTCAAGTGCATTTCGGCAAATAGCTGCTGCACTAATTCACACTGTTTTGTTATTTCTAAGTTAATGACATATATTTAATGAGAGTTACAAATCCAATTAAAAACTCCCAGCAGTCTTCTACATTAATGAATAAAAAATAAAATGAAATAAAAATGTGTCATTATTTTTTCCTCCGCAGTCATTTGTTTTAATATAATATTACTTTTGACAATTCTATCTGATTCCGAATTAGGCAATTAAATGCCTGTGTTATGGCAAGCGGATAGTTGATAAACATACATGCTATGCAATACTCATAAAGACATTTTTATTGCATACAGACAGAACTAACGCACTTATCACACAAATGTTTGTCTCGGACGGAAATCGAAAGCACGTCGGATTAAAACTGGAGAACTCAATCGCTTTATTATATTGCAATTGGGTATTCCCTAACGCAGCTTGACGGCACCGAGTGAGTTAATTACAATTTCACGTGTCAATGCAGACAATCCAAAGATATGGCTGAAATTAGACAGCCAGACGGCGTAACGCCGTTACAGAAATACTTGCCCACCAACGTACAGACAGCAATAATACCATAATATAAATGGTCTACGTTCAGTAGTCAAAGGAAACATAACAAATTATACCATTTTCAATCATATTACATAGTCTGTTTGTTTCTGCATTTGCTTAAACATGTTTTAATTTTTTACGCAATAAAAAAAGCTTTTGGGTAAAATTGTATGAATGCTAAATCTATTATATGCATATTTAATATTTAACGTTAAATAAAAGCAACCATAGACAAGTATGAACTGATTAATTTTAGACCCTAACATAGATCAAGTATCACTAAGTAACATAGCGTTATACCTGGGAACAAAGAAAAGATATCACACAATGATAATCGTGATAATTTTCATAGTCGCAAAATTGACTTTGGAATTTGGCATCATAGCCAGTATACCATTAGTAGCACGCTATTGTTTAAATTATGTAGCTCATTCTACATTTCTACATTTAAAAATTGCATAGCACAATAATTGGTTGATTAATTGAACTTTGAAATTACGTTATTAACATTATATATCATTCGATATAATAGTGATGAAAAACATCGTAAGGAAACTTAGGCTCCATAAAGTTTATCATGATGATCTAATCAAAATTTCAACTCAAAAGACATATTTGAAATGCTATCGAACACTTAAACCTATTGTCGATATTTCAATTGATTTGTATCTGGTAGACGTTGATTTAATGTATCGTTTCAAACATTCAGATTCTACAAAGTCTAGCACTAATGTCACTAAGGCCCTAACATGTATAGCCAGCTCCACCAAAACTCATTTACAAATGCAGTGAAAAAGGCTGTAAAACTCATTCTATAAGGTTGATAATTCCGTAACTCGACAGCTAATAAGCATTGTAGGTCTGTAACGGGCCTGGGAGCAAATATGTATGGCGGAGGACATGATAATAAAAAGAAGTCGGAGCCATATTAGCTATAACGATTATTAAACGGCCGTATGCGGACTGTGCGAGGTCCCCGGTTCAGTGCCGGGTCGAGAATTCTAAATAGCCTTCGTGGATTTAAATTAGGTCTAGCGCAGTTGGATGCAATGGTGCAGTGGGAACGGTTGCGATGTAACCTCTCGTAGTGCGGGTACGATTTCATAAGCTAATTAAGATGCAAGACATTTCTAATAACATTGATGATATGTACGTTAGTTTGTAAGATATTTGTACAATATATTATATTTGCCCTCTTTATTGAAATACCTTCTACCTTATGCGTATGGCCTGAAATAAAATTGTACTGTTATTTTATGTTAGTTATTATTTTAAAATATTTTGTAATAATCTTGTATTTCTCCGGCATTTTCTATTCTCCTAGTTCCAAGGACAGTTCATCAGTCATCATCGTTCATCATTCAGTGCAGAAATATTGCAACTGTTATTGTTATTTTACATCACCGCAGTAACATGAAAATGACAGTAAACAAATCGTAAAACACGCTATTAACAATTAATTAGTTATACGATAAATACAATGTCAATCATGCAATTGAAGCAGCCAGTGGATGCAAAATGCAGACCACTTAATATGCGGTAATGGACGCCATTTGTTTAAATCGAACAAAAACAGCTCGTACCACTTTTGACTGGGCTCGTGGTCGAGTGTTTAGAGACGCTGACTGCAAAACCGGAGGTCGTGGGTTTGATTCCCATCTGGGACAAACATTTGTGTTATGAGCACATTTGTTTGTTCTGTGTCTGGTCGTAATAAAAATATGTTCATAAGTATTATAGTGTATGTATATATGTAAGATTATCAGCTGTCCGGTTACCATAGCAGAGGCATTCAATTGCCTAATTTGGAATCAGATAGCCGTGTGTGTAATTGTCTCCAATCATTATTATTTAAGCGCTCAACCTGACTCGATTGCAGATCGGACCATCTGCAAAGTTATGTGACCACTGCGCGGTCAGCACTTCCATGGATGACCACCGGTACCTAATAATCACGAGCGTATCTGCGCTTTAAAAAACACGTTAAGCAGCCCCGGTTAGCGTAAGACAACAATCCTTCCAACCCAAAAATAGTCCAAGGTTTTGAACCCAGAACCACCGAATAGAAGACAGAAAGCAAAACCATTGAGCTATCGCAGCGTTAGCGACCCTTAAACCTACAAAAGGCAGCAGTATAAATATTTAATAACATCATACATTTCAGTCGATCATATTTATCATTTTATGTGAATTCAATACAATATTATTCGCCGTTTATAGATGACAAATTGACATATTCATACGGTGCAAAAAAGTACACGAGTTAAAGTAATTACTTGCTCACCAAATAGGAGTTTATCGGAATACCTCGCAGCCTTTGTGTTGTACTGGGAAAATATGCAATCGGCCAGCGAAGGAAAACAAGCGAAGCAGCCGCGCTGACGTACTGTCCAGCAATTTGTATGACTATAAAACGATATTCCTCGCGTATTTATATATAACTATAAATCTCACCCTATATAGTACTAGTTTTATTGGTACCATTATATTCTAATACTACTAGTATTATTGGTACTAGTAAATACATATAAAATGAATATACAACAGGAACAATGTTGGTGGATGCAGGTACCGAGGAAAACCAAGACTCAATTTTCTTTAACCAAATAAATGCGTCATAGAATTCAACAATCGCGTGCAAACAATGTACCACCTGGCGTGATAGCATAGTACTTATTTCTTTTTGTTAACGGGGATCAAACCACCCCGGGCCTGCACGTACTTACCACTGAACATACAAGTCAATCGTAACGGTAGTTCATTACCAATTCTCCAATTGTGTGTCACATGCGTCAAGTTATGACACTAGCATGATCCGCGCGTCAACTGGATCGCCCGCGGGCAGACAATGGCGGTATGGAATTACAAACACAAATATCCTATTTCAGCCGCTTCCTGCGCACCGGCTAGACTAAACACGGGGCCCTAACAGCCGCCGTGATAAACATACGGATATAACACTTAGGTACTGCGAATACTGCGGTACTGAGCAGTGATAGTCTCGTGGTTTGAAATTCAGCCTCCCACGTCGGGAGTCTGGGTTCGATCCTGGCATACATTTTGTAATTTAAATGTAATCATCACTCGCTTTACCTGCGCACCTTAGATATGCTATAAAGTATATAACATTTTCTAAGGTTTGTGAAGTTTACTTCTGCCCAAAAACCCTCTTACTATGAGAGGAGACCCGGTCCAGCAGTGGGCCACTGAAATCTCGGTATCGTGGTTAAACTCCTTAACCGGATATCGTGGGTTCGATTCCCAACCGGGACAAACATATATGATGACTACATTCGTATGTTTTTGTCTGAATATATCTATATAAGCGTTATATGTATATGTTTATGTATGTGTATCAGCTGCCCGGTAACCTTAACAGGTGTTTAAGTGCCTTATCTAAAATGGGTAGCCGAGTAAGGAATAGATCTAATTACCATTGTATTAATATATGTATTTTTTATATACAATATTTTTGTTCTCTTTCACCCCTTTTGTTGTCAATATATGTACTAGATACGGGTCGTCTCTATTATAATAAAAAGGCTAAGTCCATAGACAACCACGCCGGCCAAATATCAGACACTTGACTTCACACACTTCAGAACATGTAGAGTTTAAAGGTGTATAACTTTCTTCGTGATATTGTGAGTTTGTAAAACGCAAATAATTAAAAAAAAATCAGAAATGCGTACCCGAATTTGAACCGAGCGAGAGATTGAGACCGTTCCGCACCACTAAGCTATCATTGATATACCGGAGATACGAAACATTATTAACTCATCACATCCAAGCAGGATCTAGTCGTCGATGTGAAGTTTATATATAAATTTACAAGTTTTTTTATGTGGGCCAGATCGCGCGAATGTAAACAATTGGGTCAATGTATTGTGAGCTTCGGATTCCGCGAAACGAACTCAACTAGATTTATTATTGTGTTGGAGTAATAGTGAACGGACATACGCACACTGTCCAGTCATAATGGCCAATGCGGCCCATACATTGTATCCAATCAACGAAAGGCAAATGATAAAAGTAAATAAAGCTAACTCAGTAATGACGACGATTGACGAGATAAAGACAAGTAAACAAATAACTAGACTCAGTGGGGAATCGACCCGGAACCCTACCGTATGGCATGGCTGAATGGCAGTCAAATTACATTAAAATCAATATAAACGCTGTCAAATTCAAAAATATGTTTTCAAATCTGATTAACACGTTAAGTGAAGTAACAAAAAAAGCATTACTTTTATAAATTAGTTAAGATCTTACAACCAGACATGGACCAAACATACGGTACGCACTTATCAAGCAAATATTGAATTTTGTTTGTGTGGGAATCCAACTCACAAACTCTGCTAGACCTTAAAAAAAACTGCACTTTATTCCTGACTCGACTGGATTACACTACCCTAAATTGCATTGCCTGCACTTTTGTTACACCTGCAGTGTTTACTTTTTTTTCCTATGCACTTATTTTAATGGATCCTCATGCAAACAAATCAAAACACTAACTAAGCAACACTCACTAAGACAGAAAGGGGCTGTGAGTTAATCAGGTAAAATTTATTGGCAATATCATTTGTTGTTTTGTGAGAATTTTGTCATTGTAAAATACATTTTGGAAAGAATTGAAATCAGCTGATATACTCATTATGTTACGCTGTTTCTGGGAGCACCTGAAGGCTTGCAGGTTTTGTAACCGTCGCAATGATGGGCTCAGTTGAATCGCGCAACTGCAGTTCCATTTATTGGACGCCTGGAGCATAGGTGCTCCAGCAGATTGGCATCAGTACAGCCAAGATAAAAGATTATTATAAGATTTTCAAACAGAATAAAAATATGAGTGTAATATATCATAGGATATTGCAGCTTTTACA
>DWEM01001260.1:0-14900 GCA_018245935.1 Agara belti belti | reverse complement strand
GGCGCATACGGTGTTCAGTACAAATAGTTAGTAAATAGTCCAAAATATTGAAAGCCTTCGTCAATATTTATCTTATTACTACAATGTTTTATACTTTTTCGAAGTTTACAGCTAATAAGGCAAGGGTAGAGATATTTACCACACCGCTCTTTCTGCCTACCCCCGTTAGGGACCTCGCATAGTAGTATATAAAAAAATACATAATTTTATTAATTAATGTCATAATCATATTGAATAACTTAATTGCTCTCATAGAGTATATTTTATCTATCGATGCGGGCGGTAAATAGTCAACGGACAATCTTGGCATTCTTTTTAGCGTATTTATCTTAGTATCAGTAATTTTTTTAACTGTTCAGATCATTTTAACCGGTTCACAGTTCAATTTGTGTGTCACTACAACAAGCAAAAAGCGTGGCAGAAGTCCATTTTATATATTTAGATAGAAGAAGCCTTTATATATTTAGATAGCAGTAATGCATAATAAGGTATAATAAATAGCATTTTATTAATTTATCATTTTAAATGTAATTAAATTCCAGGACTGAACTGAGACGAATCGCATTTTTCTTAATTATAGATAAACGGCATAAATATTATTTATTTATTTATTTAACAATTTTCGTACACCGAAATTTTCACAGAAACAAACATATTAAATTCATAATATTATACATTACTATTGAAGAAATATATAATTGTTTTTAAATTTCGTTTGTTCCAGGCTGTAAACAGCATAACAATCGATAGCTTTTAAAATCTCAAATGGAGTACATTAGGATGTGTACTGAATTTGCTCGATCAGTACTCTGTAATGTAAATATCAGGTAATATGCATTTGCAATATTTTGTATCATTTAACAAGCGTGCACTAGCAACAACGTCGGAGCCCTGCGCCTCGCCGGCCTCGCGGTGGAGTGACGCACGCGAGCCTCCTGCGGTCGTCGCTCCCCGTTACAGAAAAAATGACGTTCTTGACTCACTTTGTATATTACACACTCACCCATGTTTACGTCACTCCTTATTTATGTTAATCCGTATCTTTTACGCACGTGCTTAACTTCGTACGTAATTTAAAAATAAAATACGTAGGAATGCAGGCGTCTTTACGAAACGCTGCAACTTCATTCCATGGAAATACATGAAAAACTGAGCCACATCTGATATTCATTTCCAACTATAAACGTTTTATATAAAATTTCCTTGGCATGTCATTATATTATACTTCTTCACGTTTAATTTCTAAGATAAAATATATGCAGCTTAACTTTTACACTGCTTGAGACGTCCATAGCTTGGTTTCATAATGTAGGTACACAAATCGTTATGAAGGTTAAAAATTTGATAAAAGGAAGTTAAAGGTTATTGTTGAACAATAATATCATGTTACAAAGGTTAGTAATTTTAGAAATAATAAATTCGTATTAGTTTTATGTAAAATGTTCTTGCAATTCCACTACTCGATAACAGAGGGCGCTAGTAGCTTACTTACCAAAGGGATTTGTTTTGGAATGGCTCTATATTACCTCCGGTCTTACAATAATAACAATAAAGTATATGTTTTAAATCCTGCCTTTGTATATAAGTTGGGAACGACTCCAAATTTTAATTTAAAAATAATGTACTTTGAACAGATGTTAGACAACATAAATGATTGTAAATTTAGGAAAATACATAGTACCGGTTATAAAATCGGTACTACCTATTTTAAAACGAGTCATGATATATTTAAAATCACTTTTAACAATTACAGAGATCATTATACTTAGCTTAAAAACTACACAGACTCTATAGTAACCTTTTTATTGTAATGTTTTCATAGCTCTTTGTGCAAAATGTGTCTGCATAATAACATTAGCGATAATCAGCATGATTTAATAATTTAATATCCGCAACAAACCAATCGAGATGGCGATTTATTTACCCAGAGCTCGATCGAGCGGTAAAGCGGCGACGTTAATAATCCGAGAGACCTTCGCGCATAATATCGATATGATAGCAATGTAATAAAATAAAACAGTTTGTTGGAGAAGGGCGGGTGATATCGTAATTGTGGCCAACGCCGACGATAGCGGAGTTGCAACCTTGCAGAGTTTGTTGCTCCGGGCGGCGGGCGGGGGGCGCCGCGGCCGCTAACCTCCAACACGCTCCTGACATGCTATGCTACGATAGGCTACGATGCATTAACTACGACTACTACTACCACTATTCATACTGTAGTTGAATAGCTCGAGGTTTTCCATATTTGCAAATGATTCTACTACGCGTAAAACGTTAAGAGTTTTATTCCCGTAGGTACTGCGGCTACAAATCGTGGAAACGGTGAATGTATTTTCATTCATTTTTTTTAAATGCAAATATATTTATTTATTCTATAATTATACACTATATGAACAGTAGTAATTTTAGTAATAGTACTAGTAGTAGCAGTAGTAGTGGTAATTGTACTGACTGAAAAGTGCATGTAATTAGAGAAGCCAGTGATTTTTATATTAATGACTGTTTTTAATTACTTCTATAAACATATTATCTAGTTTCTACGCATTATGGTTTACATGCTATATTGCAATGACAAAAACAATATTTATAATACATTACTATACGACTACTTACATATTTCTGAACGCGATAAACGACTGTGTTCTATGCATATTCTAAGAGCTATTAAGTAGTTTACTTACGTAATGTCAATTAGATATTTTGCATATTTACTGTGTATTGCGTTAGTACCATCAATAAATTCTATGTAGAAGGACTTGTCTTCTTTAGTAAAATTATCTGTGGTTTTTCTAAATGTTTCGTATCATGTACCATATCTTCGTACATAGCCGATTACTCATACTAAAATGAATAGGCTTCGAATCTACTAAAGCTACGATTAGTTATCAGTTCAACAACATAATTAGATAACTATTTAACAATCGAGCATCGGCTGTTCTTAATGAAGTTTATCGTTCCAATTATAGGTTGTTTACATTCAGATGCACCTCGTGCACACTACACACAACGGAATAGCGGCTTTGAACTGCCGGATTTCCCAAATATAGTGCTTTGTTTTTCGTAATTGTTTCTTAACCTCAGTGTTTCCTCTTCGATAACCGCATTTACACATTGTTTATGGAGATACGCGTTATTGATTTACAATTTACTATATGAGATACGTTTAAGATAATTTGGTTAATTATTCTCATGAATTAGTTTTAATTATTGATTAAATTATAATTACGTGCAGTCGAAAGTTGCTAGTCAATTTCACTTCACGAGCCATTTGAACTCAGGCTTTTTGAAAGGATTCTGCGTATCTGTGACTGTGTATGTAGTAGCATACGGATACCGATGAGAAGAAGAAGAAACCAATAGCGGTTGCTTATGTTTCTCCTTGCGTACTACAATACAAAGTTACTTTATAAAAAATTCAAAATACAGAAATGTTCTTAAGAAAAACTGTACAGTTACGATACTTATTTCTCATCCATATATATAAACCTACAAGACACGTTCACTCGTAACTTTAAAAGACCTATATACAAATACAATAGAATTATTCATGTCGCTTGACGGTTTTGTCGCCGCGGTATACAGAAATAAATAAAATCATGGCACAGATAAAACAAGAGCGGCCTTTTATTCTACTTTCCATATGTATGATGCATGCATTGATTGTTACATTATAAGGTATCCTACTTGTAGATGTTCTGAACATGTTACCAAACATTAGTTACCAAACATGTACCTAAACCGTAATTTCGAAAGACTTTCTAAATTACATTTTCTTACAAATAAATCCTATTGAGTTATTTCTGTGTTTTTACGTCTGAAACTCTTTACGAAACAATTATTACTTCGGATTCCCTTTTTGGTTGAGTTTGACCTATTTACGCCACACCACCTACTGCTTTTCAAATTGTGTCGCATGAAATATTAAGTAAACTCGTGTATTTCTGTTTAGTTTCGTTATAATTTTGTTTACAGTTTAAAAATGCTTACAATCTATTTTTTAACAAACAACGCTAAGCCACGTAATAAGAATAAGCAGGAACACTAATAAGGCGGTTCGTTGATTTCGATAACCAAGTATAATAAAGTTATTATCGTGATATTTTTGTGATTTGTTATTGATCCTGTTTTCATAGTACAGGTACCTAATAATATTCAGTGACAGTGCGGTCGGATCTCACGAGGGCGATAATTGCGAAGGTCGCGTCCCAGCTGGATCTAGCGTCACACGCTCAACTCCTTAGAGTCATATCAATACTTACTCGGTGACGATAAACTGATCGTCATATGTACCATCCAATTTATATTTTAACTCGTACATAATAAGGTGCAATTTCGGTCGCACATAGCAGCGGTCGGTGGCCTTACCTCGTTAGAGTTCATGCACCCGTGCGAAACTAGGGCACGTACCTCGTGCACCCCCCTCCACCTGCGCTTGCTGCCCCCTTGCTGTCCCGTTAACAACCACTGGCTTTCATTGAAATTTTACTATTACTCGAATCAGTATTCTTACTAATGTATTCGAGATGAACAAATTTATTTGACGGATATAAGATCGCTAGTTTATCAGCCATTCACTCGATCAGCTATGAAAGTGTATGTTCTTTGTTTGTTGACACAGATCTTAACTGAATTATGAGTAGTAAAAAATTCTGTTTTTGATGTATTTTATGTTATCACTTTAATATTGCATTATACATAGAATATACCATTGCGCTCTCATTGCGTCGAAAGTTTCGAAACAGCCGTCTCAACTGTTTTTTACGTACGAACAGGACTTTATTTATCTCCCTTAACACATAAATACGTGTACATGTTCTAATCGATGATGCAATCGCGGTGTTTATTCACGGCTCGAAGGGAAATGCTGTCACCATGGCGCGTCCAGTGAACCAGTATTGCGCCGGTGGTTGCGCAAGCGCACGGCGAGAAAGTGCGACGAAGAGTAAAAGTTGACGCAATCCGGCGTCACAAGCCGCTCGCCGCCACGTCACACGCACACTGCCACATCCACGTCACACGCACACTGCGACATCCCCGGTACGTGCGCTTGTCGCTAGAACGTGTCGTGCGTTGACGACACCTGATTACAATTGAACGTTATACAATACTTCTATTAATAAAGACTGTTACGAAGACACACGCACTACGCATAATACCGCCGCTTAGACTGGGATCTCGTAATACTCTCCCTGTATATTAGTCGAACATCAGCAAAGTGACTATCGCCTATCCCCATTACAGTTCCCAACCAATTCATACTCTGGCGTCTTTCACAAGATGCATTATATTTATTGACGACTTCCGGTCTCACGTATCGTACGTCGTTGTTTCTATGCGCGCCTGAGACCCGGATACGCTCGGAGTACGTATATGTACTGAAGGTTTTTTGAATACAGGATGTGAAAATAGATCGCAGCCTTGCAGGTTGTAACCAAGAGTTCGCGAGTGTTGCGAAAACAGAGATTGAAGGAAAAACTACATGGCCCCATACAAACAAATAAATGACTAGTGCTATAAGTGACAGGCGTTAAGGAACTCGAAGGCTAAAATGCGCCTTTTACTTTTTTTATATCACCTTAAAGAACTTGTTATTTGAAGCAAAATGATTTAGCGCGTTCAGAAAATAATGCACTAACATTAAGATTGATCGGTTAATAGCAAAACTTACATTTTCGGCCGCATTTAGTGATTAACCGTTATTTGATGACCTTCGATAAAACATGAACTTTATGCAGCATACGCTACTCAATTGGAAACTTAATATTGAATAGATTTATCTAAGACTAGCTCTTAGCGAGACATATAGCACTTCTCCGAGGTCAAAGGGGAATGTGTTATATTTGGAACTGCTCGTACCGTAGGTGTCTGTTCAGTCGCGTGTTCCACATAAATAAAAATAAACTGACGCCGAACATACAATAGGATTTGGAGATGTCGATTGAACGGATAAAAATAGGTAATTTATTTTGAAACTTTTCTATTTTACGATAATCTATTACTTGTTTTATGTAAAAGATGGTATTGACAGGTCTTGTAACATAAATATATAAAATATTATAAATACTTTTATTGACCACTAATATCAACCAACCCATTGACATAAATAAAGACACATTTTAGTCTAATCTCTGAAAGCCATATCTGGAGTAAGTAATTTCCAAAGTGGAGGGTTGTGCGGGGAATGGCTGGCGCGGGGAGCGGGCGCTCTGTGGCGACAGAAATAGGGCGCGGAGGACAGAGCAAGGCTGCCCCGGTTGCCGTTCGTCGACCCTAGCCCGTACCTACCGATACATAGCTACGGTGCGAACGCGTTTCACTGTGTGAGTGCGCCAGTGTGTTGCCATTAGCTTCAGTCATAATGTTGTATGACTCTTACGCGTCACATATCCCTCTTAAACGGATGTACAACAGGAAAATGGAAGGTGCTTCATAAATCGCACTGATTAGTTAATTACGTTCATTTATTAACATTGTGTATTCTAAAATCATATACTAAAATCTGTGAATAAACTAAAAACCGAAAAGAACAAGTTACTTTATTATACTCTTAATAAATAAAACATATTTACGTTAATAAAAAAAGAGCGCCATCTATCGTAGAGTAGGATAACTAAAAGTTCATACTGAGAAACGCTTAGTTGCCTCGCCGTCCTCCCCACCGCTCACCCCGCGATAAGGGCACGAGTTCGTTGCCCCGATAGAGGCTGACCTCAAAAACGAGGACACTGCAAAATTAGGACGATGACAACGTAACGACTCGAACGCCAGCTTATCGCAAACAACTTTTAGCTTTGGCCCCAAGGCTTATGATCTATTATACTACGCAGGATCGAATAGAACTACATATATTTGATCAATTAGGCAAATACGCTGACTGTGACAGCAGACTAACTTCGAATGTTTCACTTCAAGATAATAATAGGTTCAGGTTAGCTATAAATCTGCACATATTACTGAGGTAAATGTAGGTAAAACCTTGAATGTTGTTTACAGACTAGAAACTTTTTATATTGAAATATTATGAAAAATTTAATTGAATTCTGTAATTTTTAAATCAATAATTACAAACCATAATAATAATAATGGCTACCGCATTTCGAAATTGCATTGGAAACAAAAAAAATATTTTCATTTCACGTAGCTCTTAACAGAAATCAATGGTACAATGATTCTAGAAATAATTCGAAAACTATTATTCTACACGCAATATGTACTACCTATATCTAAGATGATTTACAATTGAATGTTAAATATAAAATTCTATCGATTCTAAAGCAATAATTATATAATGTGACTTATCCTGACATACATATATTACAAGTTTCAAAATATTTTTGTTATTATTATAATCAAAGAAATGTATGTATTAACCTACATTTTAAAACAATAATTTTAATTAGTTTATCATTGTAGATACTACAGAAAAATATAATTATTGTTTTCTGTTTAAGCGCAACCGCCGCTTTTATAGTCATAAAAATAAAATTCGTCAAAAAACAGTGCATACCATTAAAATATTTAATGACATACGTTATTATTTTAATTGCAATGCTGAAAAATACAATTTTAAAGGTAAATATTCTGTTCGTGTTTCAATTCTAGTTCCCTATATGTTTTAACGTTTAAATTGTTTATCTCGGACATAGTCATAAAGAATTTTTTTTCCTTATTTCTACCCCTATATGTATGTATATTGACATGTTAACAAATTATAATGATATTGTTCTTTTTTCAGGTAAGTTCTAAAACAGCGTACTTCAAATCGTCATATTAAAAAACGGCAGCTGGTAAGTTATATAATATATAGGTATTCCTTTAATAAAATCAATCTCATAAGAAATAATTAGTAGCATGAAAAACAGTTGACTGTGCCATATGACGCGGCAATAATTTACAGCCGATTTACACTTTTTAACAGTTCATAATCCCACAAATATTTACAAGCATTTTAAACGTTTCAATGTAATCCTGTCGTTGTACAATCTTCTTGTTAACTGAAAATAACCTTAACGTACAGAACATAGCAATAATTATTGCTTCAAACATTATTCTGCAATGAAAGGACAGACTGGTGGGCCGACAGACACATACACGTAGCATTAGGGAAATTTTGTAAATGTTACACAAAACGTGGAAAATGATGAGGAATTATAAAAGAACACAACAAATCCTGAAGTCTATTTATTGTCTCAAAGACAATATTATATAGTCTTGACTAATGACATTGTAGAAGCATATTGTCATAGTACATTTTGCGATAAGCCTTCGTATAGTCTATTTATCCTGAGGCTTCTAGTCGAGGCGGAACACGCATTGGTAAACAAAATATGGAACTTTGATTACTTTGAGATAAAAATACGTTAATTGTACAAAGACACAGTCAAAGTAAATATGCAGATAAAAGACAGTCCATTCATATATTACCTTGATGAAGTCTTTTAGATTTCATTACTTTCGGATTCTAGAATAAGTTGTGTCAATATAACCCTCGTGTAAGTATTTATTTTAATTTCATAACTCGGTAAAATGTATTAAAACTTGGAGAACAATAATAAACACCTTAGCCTTAAGAAATAACAGCTGAACTATCCTTTGTGCTCAAGAGCATATTGGTTAAAGCTGATTATTGCACTTGAAGTCGACATTGCCACAATTACAAATACGTAGCTCTATTGAGAAGTGTGACGGTTTTGGTTTGTTTGCACAGCTTTGTGGTTACGTGATATACGGTTCAGAATATGGTATAAATAAATCAATAATGAATGAGGATGGTGATGTTGGATGTAATAGAAAGGGAGAAAAACATAGTATATTAATAATACATTAACCACCATGTAAAATGCACATGCATAGCAAACCTTTACGAAACACTCATTGTTCGTATTTAAAAAAAATCTTTTATTTATCAATCTATCATGTTTAATTTAATAATTTAACAAATGAATACGTTGTAGACTAATTTAAATCCTATACTTTTGTTCTAAATTATATTAAAACGAATGCACTGGAAAATAAGAGCAGGATGCAACGAACAACCCGGGAGCGGAGGCTAAATATAACACGGTCGTTGAACTCCAAGTAGGTCGCTCCCTGAACGCTCACCACCGCTTGCCGCGCCACCACCCTCGATCAAATACAACCAACTTTGCAAAGTATAACTCCCATCAATCTCGATATCCACGAATTTCCTTCATTTAAAGTAATTTTTTCGCCTGACACATGAACTACATCCCATATTTTTTCAATTTACCTTATTTTCATACACAAATTCAATTGAAATACAACTTTTTTTAAACTTGTGTAATGAACAATTCTTTATCACTTCATCTAAATTTGCTCATACATTTTCGCATGTTCACATACATAACATAGTTCCTGTTATACGCTAATATTGTTTTCAAATTTATTATATTATATAAAGTATACATATGTTCGAACGGGTGATAAGTTGTAAGAATGCGTTTACTTTATTACCTTCCCTTTCGGAGGGGCTTACCTCGAAAAGATTATAAGGTTAGCTTTTAATATATTATATTGACGACTGGAATTGTTTTTAAAACCTAACCTTAAAACACCGATTAGGGCTCATTATTTCTGAGTTGATCAGTTATTTACAAAGTTATTCGACAATCGTATTGCCAATAGAAGCACTGATTACTTCGTTCACTCACTGCCTCGAACTGCGTTCGTGAAGCAAATTTCATTTTACCTCAACAATCTTCGAATTAGTAAATGTATATTTTATTGAACTGTGAAAAATTAAGTTATCTATTCCTAAGTATTGCGTGCAAAGTAGGTTCCCTTATTGTTAATATCCGTATTATACTGTGTTATTAATGTATCCTATCTGGTATTCTTTGGAGAAAATAGAAATGATATAAATTAGCAGTGCATTCAGTTATCGCGGCGGCTGTCAAACTAAGTATTTTAATTCAGTTTTGGCGGGAAAAGACTTATATATAACGATGTAGTGTCAAGTTGGTTGGTTGGTTGGCTCTTTCAGAGATTGAATGCAAATGACCATGGACTGCAGTGACCTTAACAACAGGTGGCTTGCACATCAACTTGCTGTTTCTATAACACAAAAAGTAAAAGGTGTGTAGAACATAGCAATGTAGCAATCTTAGAATACACCGTTACGCTCAAATGATCAACCAACCACGAACGATAGTGCTAATCATATTCATAAATGGAATAAGACAAGACAAGCCAAGAAAAAATGTAACGTCGATTTCACAAATAAGACCATGACTGCACACACCGATATATTGTTCATCTTTAGCATCAAATAGGAAGGTGATCAACTGACTGACTGACTGACCGAAAGGTCAACGCAATGGCTAAGCCGCTGATCTTAGAATTGGAATATGTTTAGATAGGTTGTTTATATAGCGAAGGCTAGCACTAGTGAAAGATTTTTTTATTCATTTAAATTTACCCACTTGGTTAACAATAAAAAATTATGCATTTATTGATTATTGGAAACTCGATTTCTGCGGGAGCAAAGCAAATTATATTATATAAAATGTAGCGATTAAATCACGAAATTTTCTTTGCATCTCGGAGGCCTCGTTTATCTAAAAGAATATTTTAAATATCTAACAAATAAAAATAGATACAGTTAAAGCCGGAAAGTAATTTAATTTAAAAACTGCCTTTGACTGTTACAGAACGTTAACTTAGGGCTCGAAACACTAATAATCATTTGAATCGATTAATAAGTTTTCATACAAATAAGTTAGCGACGGTTCATAAGATTATGTTGGGGCTACCTTTTTATGTCATATAATAGGTACAACAGTATATCATTGATAAGAGATTAATAAAACGATTTGCTCTCAATTTAAAAAAATGTGTATTTTCGAAAGCAAATGCAACGTCAAGAAGTTGTTCTTTCGTGTGAAAAGGTAGCAAACAAACAGGTAGCAATCACAAATGGCTGCTGATATTTTAAATAAGTTTTCAAATTCATGTGTAACAGATGCGTCGCTTGGATGGCAGTAGATCTTAACTGTCAATTCACGGAATACATAAAGTAAATGTTGATTGAAACGGTGATAGGTGACAAACATGTTTGCGTGGTGCTCATCAGTGTCATATAGAGCGTGGGTGTTGTTGTTTTCCCTATGGTTAGCTGGCTCGGATGTAGCGGCGAGGCGGGCCGCGGCGAGGGGCGGTGTCGCAAGCGGGTGCACGGCCGGCCGTCGGCACCGCGCCGACCCTGACTGACTTATCTTGCGAACGTGAGTCGCGCGCAAATTCGCATTCTAATGCTGGCGAATTTAACAACCCGCGGATTATTTACTATTTGCAGATAAAAAAAACATGTAGTAAATGTGAGCTTAAGATTTACCGGATTGTGGTTGTAATCAAAATTAATTTTGTTATGTAAACACTCGTCCACTCTCAGAAACATTCAAATGCAAATACATTCTTTTTGAATTCGATTCAATTTTTACGTCATCACATAATAGGTTAGACATTCGAAGTTTTATTATTGCGTTTGGCGATTGATTGAGGTAAAGTGAAAATAACAAAGGCTAATTGGGTTGTTTATTATTATTCGTTTTCTCTTTAATATAAATAAAGATAAAGTTTAATTTTGATGTTTCTAGAACTATATTTAGAAAGAGGCAAGTCGAATGAAAGTAAAACCGCCTAGCGTATGACTAGCATCAGCTGTGACACTGTTATTAAAACGATTATTATCGTGATTGAGCAATTTTTACAACTGTTCATGCAAAAATTATTTTTGAAATTCAAGTAATAAAATTAATTACAGTTCTATAACATAGTATCGATATTATGTATTACCGACATCATATTTTATGGAAATCTGTTAAATAATTAAAATTTCGTCTATTCAAAGCGTATTTGGTCTCTTTCGTTCTTATTAGTCTCGTCGTATATTATGTTTATACCTCTGCATCAATCTTGAAACAAAGCAACGGCAAAAGAAGGTAGGTCATGGATGCTTTGCCACGTTTATTAGTTATTGCTTATAAATATAATGTCTTCTAGCTGCATTAGTTTGTGATCACAACTAATTTCATTAAGCAGGCATTCCATTCTGTACTAAATGTACGATCAGTGATTTTTGTGGAAGACATATTCAAAAGATTGACGATACAGCCAAGTGACAATCAGAAGTTTAAGGAAGTACAGTTTAAACGCAGCCTGTACCTACCTAATAACGAATTTCAAACTTATCAATAAGGGGTAATAAAAAATTACATTTTATTTTCCTTTCAATATCAGTCTTATTACTGGAATGCTAAGCATATACTTTCAACTCATTCTCTTGTTTTAATAAGAGATTGTCATTTACTTCAGTTACAAAGCGTATAAATACTTGTGTAAATGTCAATGTATCACGAAACGAATAAAAGCTCCGTTTGACTGAGCGGCGCTACCAAAGCTCAAACTGTAGCTTATTTCACCTTGACGTAATGAGTTAAGCCAGGCCGTAGGTATCGCCGTGCGGTAAGAGGCGAACCTAGGCTGGATCTCGAAGCATACGCTAGGGTTATTACTCTCAATTATTATCATGTTTTACGTCTACAATAAATTACGCAGGCACTTGTGAAATAATATATCAATACAACTTGCTTTTGTTTTTGTAAATGAGTTTTTGTCTTTGTAAATAATAAAAAAAGTAAATAGGCAATAAAAAGAAGAGGCCACGTCACCACAACACAGACAGTCTTAAACAGAAACCCACTTACTTGTCAATTTCGCCTTAAAAATAGATCTACTTTTATTGTGTACATTTTGTTAAAGCATAACTATGGTGATGTGTCTAGGTAAACAACTTTTATTTTTAACCGTAACTTGTAACGTCCCATGTACCATTCCAATTTGTGGTGAATATCAGGAGACTTATAAAAAGCTCCCAAGCTCAAAAGCCAGCGTATAGGCGATTGTATCAGCCCTACGAGTGGCAGGGAGCGGCCGCGGTCGACTCGGACTGTAATACATTCGGCCTAGTCAGCGTTCGTTGCCCCGGAGCCCGAGGCCGCTTCGCGAGCGCCGCCGCGCGCCGTTCGAGCCAGCGGAATTTAAAGTCTATGTACACTAGCCGAGGCCTAACTAAATATATATATATATATATATATTATATCTATATAACTAAATATAGAAATATATATATATATATATAGGTATATTATATTAGATGAGAGAAACGGAGCATTGAGTGCTACAGCACGGGATGGGTTTTGTAATAAAGCTTTTTTACATTTGCGAATACAGTTTTGTTTGTTAATATAAGAATAACTAATATATATGTAGGTACGTATGTGCGTATGTAGTTGCATCAATTGGTCTCTTGGTTTCGTGTTTAGTGACCCTTTACTACCTAAACCGAGTTATGGGCTCGACTGCCACCCGGGACGAATATTTGTATGTATAAATGTATCTATATATCAGTGTGGATTTAGAAATGAATTATTTCAAAATGCAGTTGAAGAAATTGTCTTCGAGCATTTTTTGTCAATGTCATCAATATACTTAATGAACCAGATACCACCTAATGTCAATAGTCTGTAAACACAACTGCGCTACTTGTGCCCTACTCAATCATGGACTCATTCGGATACGAAATAGTAATTTGGTGTATAATGACTAGTCTAAGTAATAATACATTTGCATTCAAAATTATGTTGTGCCGATTCCATCCGTTTAAGTCAAATCTGTTAGTAATAAAAAATACGTGTCGTGTCGTGATAGATTTTTCTCGAACGGTGTACATCGGCCATTACAGATTCAGTTGGCGCTCAATTGAAATCCGTTTCACTGTAGTAGCCGTGGATTCTTTGCTATTTGCAATAGATGGCACCACTATGTTCTACTTAGATAAATTGACAATTCATAGTATTTTACGTCACTGCCTAAATTTAACACATTTATTTAACTAATTTTCTTATATGCTGAATGGAGCGATGATTGTTATGATTTGAAACAAATTAAGAGTCTAAAATTTTGAGACTCATAACATAATTTGTAAATGTAGTTTATCCTTAAACAGCAGATATATAGGAAGGTATTCTTACGTAACCAATGTAATTATAAGATTTAAATAGCCAACGTAAGGTGGTTACGGAATATAATGTTTTAAAAGGTAACATAATTTAAGTACACATTGACAATAGAGCGTCACCATGGAAAAACAAAAGTGAAATTACGCAACGCTCGTCACACAGCAGACCGGTGACACTTTAACCCAGTGTTGTGAATTCCGGACCCGGCTAGCCCAAGGCACCCGTTTCACGCTCATTAGTATGGACACAACGCCTCACCACTTTCACTCTCGCCAATAACGAGTCTTACGCAAGCGACCGGCACTTTGGCAACTCTCTAATTGCTCTCGTCCACTATCTCCGCGTCATCCACGGCATCAGCCCCACCATTTATCAGCGAATGCGAGATGAGAACATAGTTACCGCAGAGTGGTGCAACGAGTCTGCGAGTCGACGCAAGTGGCATCCTCGTACCTAATGACAGGCTCTACAGAAACGAAAGTTTAGTATTTCGGTTAGTCCATAGTGGGTCAGGGGAGTAGGGCACCGGGGGTCGACGCCCGCGCAGCCTCGCCGGGTGAAAGTGGCCCTCCTCGTCCCCCTGCCCTCACGCTCCTCCAATGGCGGTAAAGCGCGTCGGCAACTGAGCTGCGCACGCGCCTGTTTTTGCAACTTGGCCATGGGGCCTATTACGATACCTGCGAAACAACGCTCCAGCTGCAAAATATGAATACGCACGACCTCCGTTGTCAATCATACGACATCATGTTAATTTTTATTATTAATTATATTGAATGAAGTCACTTCCTAAGATAAAAGCTGAATAGATGAAAACTGCAATTGTCATTGAAAGTAGATTGATTTAGTAAGATTTAAACCTGT
>DWEM01001259.1:0-14903 GCA_018245935.1 Agara belti belti | reverse complement strand
AATAAAACTCGTCTCTTTTCTCTCTCTCTCTCTCTCTCTTTCTCAACTTTTAAATTCAAAAGTTCGTCTAGAAGACATGTCGTTGGCATTAACGGTTGGTTTTCGATACAGTTTTTTTTGTATGACTAATATGCGAAGGCCGAGAAATTGCAACTATACAGCTCGTCCAATCCCACCATTGTCCTAATTATTCAGTTGGCGCTATAAAAACGAACAAGGGCAAAGTCATTAAGCCGTTATGTTTTGAACAAAACTTATACTGGTTGTAATAATGACCTTCAATACAAAGCATTATAGGTAGGTAGTTATACCCGTGTGGGTTTCATGAGTAACGACCATGGCTGCTTATAGCTCTTTGTGCTGGTCATTGAAGGTTTTCTTCAATTATTACTGGAATAACCTTGTTCCGATATTATTCAATTTAGTGAAACAGATGACTCGCGGTCATTGTTTATGTTAACAAAGGCGACGGAATGTTAGTGACAATTATTATTACATTTTTCGTACAGTATACATATACATACATATATATAACACCAAATACGTTTCACTTTGGTATATATTTATTTGTTTTATTTATGTTAACTACAACTATTTGAATGTGAATTATTCGACGGTCAACCGATTAAAAATATAGAGTTCTACAAAAAAGTATCTAAATAAAAAAGAAGGGAATAAAAATTTATTGAACTACAATAATTATAGCGTAATTCTACATACCATTGACTGACTTCCCTATTCATCACTCAGGGAAGAGTAAATTGTTTTCTCTCCATGTTGAAAATAGTAGCGTAACAGTTACAGAATCATTCGCTTAAGAAACCAGTCATACACGAATGGGTTAAACGTAGAGACGCATCCTTCTATAAATGCTCAGATTACAGCGTCAACATAACGTTGCGACTTCACTATAGACGGTTTATTACTTGCCATCAAGTACACAGTTATTCTTTGACCATTTTAGTTTGCTCTTGGGAAGTGCTCTAGCCGGTTCTATTATAAAACTAGCTTAGATCCGTCAATGGGTTAATGTTTTATGCAAGATCACGTTTTAATTCTCTACTTCTATGACTATGAAAGTTTGTAGCTACATAAAAATTTAATTAAAGGTTCATAGTAAATAAAAGGTTTATTGTAAAGTACATAAATTTTTTAATTAAATAAAATCTCGAAAGGTTGTCAAAAATGCAATATTCGCCCAATCGGTGCAGTGGCGTCACAAGTTGTGATAATTGATCACCGTCAAGAACACTCTGCGGCGTCCTTACTCGTAACACGGTTTCGTCCTTCTCGAAACAGTCACGATCTCGCGCTAAAGCGATATTTGGCAGCAAGTACAGTTACTTATCGATTCAACATTGTCTCGTCCTGGCATTCAACGACTCAGTGGCGACGCGCGTGCTTTGCATTTATCGGAGTGCTCGTGAGAACTGATATATGTACCACAGTCAATGAGGATACATTCTTAGGTCTAAAAGCTAAGTTGTATGTGTCTTGTCTGTGTCTCGATTGTTCTACATTTGGAGTTCAAATCAAAGAGTCACTTACTTTAGAGTGTTTAAAAAGTAAAATTCAATAGAGTTTTAATAAAATTTGATTAAACACACACACTTATAACCTTATTTCCTCTCTGTTACGGTTATATTTAGTGAAACTTCAACTAATTACCTACATAATGCAATAATTCATTAAATAGTTTATTTCACGAATTTAAATTATTATTACCAATTTCTCCCTATCATCCTCGGCTGGCTGGTAAGAATGACCTCAGGTAATAAATTCGCACTTTGAACGTATATAACTTTAGGTAGAGTAAAGTGTAATTAAATAAGCATTATTATACTTATACTATTTACTGTCTAATAAACATATGAGTTATGATAACACTTACAAGCATTACTTTACAAAAATACTTGTAATGGAGTTGTATAATCAAACTAGTAGATATAAATATATATAATCAGCTGTACACGAGTCTATTCAGGTACAACTTGACTATTATTCTTGAATATAACCGCTAAATAAGTTTTAAAACAACTAATAAAGAGTTTAATAAGGTAAAGTTCGGATCTTTTTTTTGGAGGCCACAATGGCTTTGCCTTCAAATGACTTCGACACTCGCTATCCCACTCCCAGACTAAAGTTTTATTTATGGCGAATATAGCACATATATTTGAAGGCTCTATGAAGCCAAGGGTTCTGGAATGAAACGTTGTGTTAATTAAATGTATCAGGAGTTACTTTGCGGAAATTCATGTTATCGAATAAAATTAAGTATTTTTGCAATAATCCGCGAATATGAGATATGATGGTACATATTTTCATGCAGTGTGGACCGCCCTCCCTCCCAATGACACATGCGCATTCAGAAAAATGTACAACAACGTATATACATACCACTACGGACACGTGTTTCGCCCCGAAACGGAGCATCCTCGGGGTTGTAGCCTTGACAAGCGTTGGTTGCAAAGCGATTTGATATTTTTTTGGTATAGGAAATTCCAACATTCCAAATGATACTGTTCCACCTATTCAGAAGGAATACAAAAGACACGATGGATCCGTGACAGTAAAAGTCAAAAAGAGAAGGTAATATTGTATTGAAAAAAATTACATGGTTTACTATTGCATTAAAAACGCACCATTGCCCATGTACATGCATACACGCTTCCATTCACTCGCACAGATAAGCAAGCACACACGCACGCATATACGCAGTATACGCACGCTTTAGAGTACTTTACATGGGTTACAATTACATCACAAACACACCGACTGCCAATTTGTGCAAAAATACAATTCTTTTTTTACGCGGATCACATTTTGCTCTACAAGTCAACTGCAACCAAAATGTTTCTAATATTTTTTGTAATATTTTAAATTCAATTATGATTTATATTGTTTCTAAGTATTATTGTTATATTTGACTTTTGTTTATTTATTTAATTATTCCTGTTAATCCCGAGAATAATCTGATTTTACTCAGAATGTTTGAACAGTGCAACACAGCGCAGCCATGTTATCCATACTACTGCCAATCCAATAAGTTAAGAAATATGGTACTTAGATCTAAAGACTTACAAAACACAAACAAATTCAAATAAAATCAATACAAAAAATTAGAGTGGAAATTAGGCCTTAATCATAAAAATAGGCCTGACGTGATTCTAAACTCTTACCGTTAAAAAATATAAAACCTACATTTGAACGCCTTTCGACTTGCAAGTAACGATGAAAATAAGCAGCTAAATTATTTAACAATAATCCCTTCACGTCGAAACATTGATGAACATATACATACGAAATAATATAAACCGAATCAAAATATTCAATAACTAAAAACTAGCACAATAGCATGTTACGCTTGCGTAAACGAATAATTCTTACGTTTTCTAGTTGAAAGTGCAAGTGTGCTCCGGATACAAACATTATCATCGATTGGCTTCAGAAAACAATTCCACAAGCCTTGTCCTAAAACCGAGCCAAGGAATAAATAAATTAGGCATGCATCTAAAGCCAACCACCGCTCGAAGGTCCTGTACCACACGTGTGGATGCACGAGATTTGTGCATAAAGGCCAACGTGAGCCCATACACTTATAAGCCCATGCCTTTTCACACAAACCTGCAACGTGACTTATGTAGACCTTGTTGTCGAATAAAGTCATTGCTCAAATGTAAATGTAATATTTACCAATAAATAATAGGATTTTTTTAGTAATAATAGTACCAAATTGCCCTAATTTCTTTTGAAAAAAAAGTCTTACGTAAAAATATCTGTGTTAATAAAAATTATATGTTCATTACGTACAATTCAACAATAAGCAGATACTAGATGAATGGGGTTCTAGTAGTTTCCGTAAACCTTAGGAAAATACTGAAGAACTACCCTCATTCAACCATTTAAAATGATTTCTTTCATATATATTTAAAGGTTTATTCAGATTCAGGTATATATCTATATTCAGATTTTGAATATTTTTGGAACTTGTGAAGTAATGAAAAGGTTTACACTCTTTGGCATTTTACCTATATAAGCTTTATTCTGATATCTAGACATTTATCCATCTATTCTTTTAAATACTCATAAAATTCTTATATGTTAAATGTCACGCATAAAAAAAAATTATAATTTTTCTGTATTTCTATATTATGTATAAAACTGATGGGAAGCTCTACTAGATTTTTATACATATATTCAATTAAAATGAGATATTAAATATCAACTTTATGGATAGCGACATATATAAAGTTATTATTAAAGAAAAAATCGGAACGGAAAAATTTATGTTCGTCCAAAATGCATATTAAATGGCATTCGATTCATAACCATATCAATTCTATCATATTAGATTACATGCTGCAAAGTTATATTAAATACTATGTAGATCAAATGTTACACTCACTATTAGACCGTATTGATGGAAGAACCGTTGGTTCAGAACGGTTCTCGAACCTCCCTCATGATTTAAATTACTTTTCAGCTGTGAACCCCATTTTCTCAGTTTTACATTAAAACTACGAGAAGCCCAAACGGTATCTGCTGTATTACTCGTTATCTTTAGCGTAAACCTAGTTACCAGGATATTATTTACTATTATATATGAGCCCATATAGTAATAAATAATCGCAATCATCTCTCCTCCATATAGATACATAGTGTCAATATTACAATTTAACTTGTACATGTAATGGCGTGATTATTGCTGCTCTTGTTACGGTCTTCTTCACTTGCCTGTTAGGTCAGTAATTACTGAACCTGTATTCTACGCCGCAGTTTGTTGGATTGTTTCCCGGCCAGAAGAAATATTTGAGTAAACAGCGCGGCTACTTGTTTTGTGACAGGCTATGGCAAGGTCCCAGGCGCTTATCTTTGGGAGCCTGGGAGGCCTCCGAACGACAAATGACGGCAGAACTTTGTAAGGCCCCACACGGCAGATATTTGAGAGGCCCTTGTCTATACAAACTTGTATGTGTTTAGAAATATAATGTTATTTTATGTTTAACAACTATTTGGTCTCCACAGCATAAGTTATGTCTAGTTTGTGATCAAATAAATGTGTACGTATTGTCCCGACATATTATTATTTTATATAATGTCGACACTGACTGAGGCTGGTCATTACTCTTCACCTGGATTACACTAATAACAAACGTTAACAAATTAACATAGCATTGAGGTTGTATGTATTTCTGTAGTAGGTATACCTATTACTAACTATTAAATTGAGGACAACAATTCTTCTTACTTGGTTATACATACACGTTATGTAGAAAATCGCGAGTGAATATTGGAATCCAATCGCTTTCTTAGAAATACACTTCGCTTGTTAGGTTCGGTTATAGTACAGACAGTCGGTACATACAATTACAACACGGGTGTATTTTAACATAAAACAATGTTTCGGTTTTATTACTGCATTGTGCCCTTATATTATTCTCAAGTAAAACAAAATGCAGAAGTACAATAGCGAACTTTCGTTTTGATTTCGTTTTCTGTTTTCAATAGTTTTATATTTATTACTAGCGAGCGGTTTTACTGACTCACAATGGGTTCGGGCCCAGTTTACCCAATTGTGACAACAAATGGTTAGTACATTATCTCCCCTATAGACCAAATATCCATAAAAAAACTAAGTTAAATAAAAGAAAGTGAAACTGTAGCTTTATTATTGTTCACTAAAAGGTGGTATTTGTATTTAAATAAAGCGGTTATGTAGAACTCTAAAATGAAAATAGGCGTTGAAAATACGTTTTCTGTTGTGAAGCAATTATTGTTGAAACAAGTAGTATTTCAATCCTATTGATAATGCCGGTCCATATGTATACTAGAAACAGTGGAAACAATAATCTTAGTAGTCCGGAGTAGCAACATGTCTGTGACATGTGGTAGAACATTAAAATAAAACAAATCAACAGCATCTTAATCACCACGCTAAGCCAAATCAACATAGTCTCAAAGCATTTTTCATCAGAAGGCAAAATTATGAAGTTACAGACAAGTAGGCTATCTTTTCCTCTCTTTCGCACTCGTGAATTTTGTTTGAGAAGAAAGACTAAATATAGTATTCCGGCCATGCATGTTATGTTGGCCAAAGTGAAATGACCGCTGTTGACCATTTTGGTGATTGCGTCATTCGTTTGGCTTTTCAAGTCGAAGTTGATTCCACTAGAAGACAATTATTATTGTCGGGTGTTAGTAGCCTCGTGTGACGAGACTATAATTTTGCTTAAATACATATATTGTCTTAAAAATTCAAGCTCGAAGGATATCGCAGTTATTCTATTTTGCAGCAATGTAGTCATTGGTAAGGAGGTCTCTATCTAGGAAAATAACAAAGTTGTCATTGAAAGTTGTTTATGATTTAACTGTTTTTACGTAAATATCATTGCAAAGCATCAAACAATTCGATGTAAATACAACTTTAAGAAAACGTTTGTGCCATACTAATTAAGAAAAATGTAATTACGTTAAAAATTTGAAAAACGTGTTTTTGCCAATGATTGCGTCCAAGTTCAACAGCCACCAGTCGCGCACTAGACATGGACGAAGGATGAAGCCGACCCACTTGTGGTTCCCTGACCTCCGCCGCAGCCTAGCGTAGCATAGCACCTCTTGCTCGCACGCCAGCAATTATTATGCTCCGTTTCTCTCCCACCCGGAATATTTTTGCAAGCATATTCGGAGGATGGCGTAGACGCAAGTAAGAATTTCACGACTTGTATGACAATGAGACTCCACAAGTTTGCTGTTATCATTAAACTTGTTTATTTAAATGAAGAACTTACTTATACAAATTTCTCAAATATCGCTTAGCTCTTTAAAAACTAGGTGAATGTTTTTGAAGGGGATTGATATTTTGATGAAGAATATAATCAATATGTTCTTGAATACAAAAGTTTAATTAACCAATTCGTAGGAGCCAATTCTTATAACGAGACATAAGAACATGCTGCAAGTCTTCGTCAAGAATATAGGGTACCTACCTATGTATATTTACCCCGATATATCTATAATATATCACCACCAATACGCGTTTTTTTTGTCGTCGTCGTGGGTCGAGGGTCCTCTGCGACCGTTGGTTACAGAGGCAGTGTTGTTGAATTATTTCGGATTTCATGTTTGAAATCCTTTTGGACTTTGACTTTTCTACCAATAATTACAAAACTTTTTGATAGAAAAATGAAAATACATTAAAAAGCTTCAATATACTCATAATTATGTAGTCTTTAGCTTCGTCTCGATTTTTAACCTAAGTCCAAACATCGAAAAATACGGCTGACACGGTAATTACATAACCAAAAGCGAATGTGACGACAAAGGACGCTTCGATCCGTGTCATGACACAACACAACGGTAACCGCAAGCGGGACGAAGACTCAAAAGAGCATAACTTTGCCATATAAAGAAGGACACGAGCGTGCTGAATTTCATTTTCTAAAACCCGATTACACAGAGGTGACGCAAGGCGGGCTGGAGGTCGGCTAACGGTGACAGAAGACTCGAAATCGAAAGGCGTATGAAACTGAAATCGAAGGGAGCATTCCCGTTATCCTGCCGGACTGCTGAGAAGGAAAACTCCCGTTAAACAGGCGTCGTCATGCGCTGCGATCATGCAACAATGAGTCATGGGATAGTCCCCGTGGCGCACCACTTACTTCGCTGTAAACTAACTGTTAAGTGGTGGGAGAAACCCACCATTGTTTCTTACAGGCTTCTGGAGAAGCATTTCAATGGTCGCCGTGAAATGGGGCAGTAACTTTTACTGAAAAGAAGCACTTGCATACCCAAAAGATACCTACCTCAAAATATCCGACAATAGTTCATTTCTATTTTTACAGAGTACAGATACAATCATCACTGTTTTTGTATATTTATAAATTCAGACGATCAAATTTATTGATTAAAATAGTATAACGTGTACGTTCGCTACTGTCAATTTTAGTAATTGTTTAAAATAAATCTCAAAAGCAAGTGAGAAATCTTTTCGCACGGTGCTGCTCCTTCAAAAAGGCAAATTCATTCTCTCAATTTGCACAAATTTTTACATCTATTTATAGCTTTAAAAAATCTGATATTCTATATACCTGCTTTTTGTACAATGAACATTTTCGTAAAATGTCTATTAACTAAATTAAAGACCACAATAAAATATTTAATCACAAATTCAAGGTGCACTTGGAAAGTTGGAAAATTTTCAAAGATTTTCTAAGGTCACTTGCTTGTATTTATAAAATTATAGACATTCTAACGCTGCCTAACTCAATGTTTTTTCTTTTTACTTATGCACGCAAACAATTTTTTTTAATTCCCAAATTTACACAACTAGCAAACGTAACTCAAGTAAGACTCTCCTGATTTACTTTAAAACTAAGCACGCACTTATTACTTTCAGTCTCGAATCTCTAAAACGCAATCATCGCCAAAAGAAAATTAGTAAAAATAATGTTATTTTTACACATAATGACGTTCGTTTCCCACGTTCTCAAACACACATGTAAATTGACACTCCTTTATTGAAATGTGTGTCTAATGGTTCCTTCAAAGAAAAGGTAATGTCCACGTAACTTAGTCTCGATAGCCGGCCGCGTCCTACTTAAAGCTAACGGTACTTCGAGACCTCCGAGTCCTGATCACAACCAAAACACACTGACGTGCTGCAAATATTTCCGCTAATTAAGCCTACACGGGCTTTTAACATTCTCATAATACCTATTTATTAATATATACTTATATTGTAATTATTCCACTAAAATTAAAGAATTCGCACATAATAAGGACATGTTTTAAAACTTCAATATATTTGTTTAATGGTCTATGAAATATTTTTATTCTATAACTGAGACATTTCTTACAGAAAATGACCACACACATCAGACAAACTGCAGGACACTCGTACGGTAGAACAAGGATCAGTTACGTAAATTAGTTACCTACATGAACAGAGTTACAGGGCCGAGTGCTGTAGCTACTTAATAATTCGACAGTCAAACGAATACCTACCTAATTCTACTGCACGCCCAGCCGTTTTTACCATTGGAGCCTCAAAAAGACTAACTGCAGCAAGACGCAGAAAAACTTATTGTTGCAAAAAAGAATTTTAGCCACATCTAACCCTTCCCAATCGCGCTTCACAAGTTGTCCTATCAACAGGAACTGGAACTGAGAAGAAAAGTTTGATTTTAACTACAAGACGAAGCTATACCTAATAATTAAACATTAAGTATTATAGTGATAACTACACTACGATTATACGTTACCCGTATCTAAACAGTAATTTGTAAATCGATCTATAGAAAAACTTAAACCAGCTCACAAATGAAGGGTACGGATCGTCCTTACTGTTAACTTGAACATTACTCACTCATGTCACAAATACCAATAGCTTTGTGGTTTAGACCATAGAAGAATCTGAAAAAGTTTTATTTGCTTAATATTCATAAATATAAATGATCGGCATCAAAAAAATTGTAGGCATTCAACTATAACAGTCTACATACTAATGTTTACATATTTTTATAATTTTTAGCCTGTATGAATTTAATAGCAATTTGTTTGGTTGATATTAAATTCGTTCTACATCGGGCGTTTGTGAATAATTTAGAGATAAAAGTTAATATAATGCCAATGTAAAACAAATCATAACCAATAAGAAAAAACTTTCAGTGATAATTATCATTCGAAATGGGCTGTTATATGAAAATAAATATATGAATATTATATCCGACGAGTTCTATACCATGAGTATATAGCTTATCCGTTACTATACCACAAAGCGTCGTATAACGTGCTACGTATGTATTAAAAAAAATATATAGGTAAGTAATAACTTAATTTTCACTTTTACTGTTTGTCATATTTAATATTTTTGACATGAGGACGATATTAGGAGCTGTAGGAAAGATCTTAATTTAGAAGATCTGGGGCAGAGTAGAAAAGAATTATTATTAGAAAAGGTCTATTTGCATCATAGAACGGTTATGATATTATTCCCTACCCCATAACGCATAATCAAAATGTTAATGAACATAATGGATTAGTATTCTATTCTAAAGTAGTGCCCTAGAATGAGTTCAAAATTCTTCGCCGCTACTGAATATCTTACAAGCAAATAGAAAAAAAATTGATTCTAAAAGTTTGACTTCTAAGAATATTCATTGTATAATTATATTCATAGTAATTTTTAAATGACCCCAGCTAGCTAACACACGGCACAGAATATAAATTATATTTGACAGTATATGTAAAATGTTGCCATTCTAAATACTTTTGCAAGGGAAAAATTGTATAGCCTGGAACAAAAAACCAATACGTCATTTTAACTTGAACTTTATTGCTTATATAATATAGTAGCATCCTAAAATTATTTTAAGACGTTGAATACCTATCGTCAGATGAATTAGATATAATACATTTTCATTTAACATCCTCTAAATAATTAGAAAAAGGTCTCGGCGTTTCTCACCGCATTTATTTTTATATTCTGTATCCGTCTATCCAAACACTTCATGAAGTTGATCGTCCTGCAACCGTTGGACTCAGGTTGGAATCAGAAAGATATTTCCACAAGATCCACCTTAACGACTCCGATAATGTGTCGCCAGATAACATATTTATGATTTTTTCATTATGTATCATGCAACACTAATATCGACATTCCGATGGTAGCAACTACAATCACAGAGAATGACACTGGTGACGGAGACGGTCCATAGATAAGCAATAACTTTATAAAATACAATAAGCTATAATACTGTACTCGGAATCATCGGAATATAAGTACAATGAGATAAAATGGAAAGTCTAAACATAATATAATGCTGTATGAATAAATGAAAAATCTAACAATACCTAACATGTTCATAAATTATGTTGTTTGTACTGTGATAAAAAAAACTGAATACACATATTGTTTTTGTTTTAATAAAATTTAATCAATATTAATTGTATTCCATAATTAAGTTATATTATATTAGGTAGTTATTAAACACATGCTAATAACTTCATAACAAACACTTCGTGAATTATGTTTATAATAAATTATACCACATAATGAATAATTTATAATAAAGGTTATTTTATTATATTGACTGGTATGATCTAAGAGTTATTTTTTTTTTTATATTTTTGGTTGTGTATTAAACCATAATGTTATAGAAGCCGTATAACGGAAGTGGCGGCAGTTTAAATTGAACCAAATTTAATGTTCACTCTTTTATATTGCACTTTAATATAGGATTATAAAAAACTTGTAAGAAACTATGAAACGTTTATTAAATATATATTTTCTTAACTGGCGATGATTACGTATTTCTAAAAATTAATTTTAAATATAAACCTTTGTGCAAACCATTCATATAGATGGCGTTGCTTTATGTTGTTGTGCGGTCGGCCGTTCGACATTCGACAAGTAAGATGGCGGCGATTAATGTGAAAGGCGAAACGTTGTAGTAATTGTAGTTGTAAATAAAGTTATAGCTTCTCTAAAACAAAACTGTTATATTAACAAGAAGAGAAGATCAGTTTAAAAGTGTTAATTGCATAGTGAATTGTTACGTACTTCACATGGAAAATTTAAAGTGGCTTTTCATTTCACAATAGACAAAACCCGTCGCAACGAGCATTCGGAACAGTCGAGGCCATATTATTTTATGATGTTATCTGTCGTGTGAGCGTCCTTTGAGACCACATTGATAAATTCATAGTTAAACAAAAGGCAATGGTATGTTTTTCTCTACAAATTCTTTAGTGAAACTAAACATTTATAAATTTGTTATGTATTACACATTTACGCTTCAATGTCGGAACGCGAGATTATTTTTGTGCTAAATCTTGTTTGTACGTCATTTAAAATTACTATTTTTTTATATCTTGAACTTGTAAATACATAACGCAAATATTTGAATGACAATTAAATGTTTAAAAGCCTGACAAATGCTCTTATAAGAGGTAATTACTGTAATTACAAATAGTAAAGCTAACGATTGCCTCTTCTCTTTTCAGGGGGTGTTCTGTACGAGAGAATAGTTATTCATCATGATATCCAATGCTTTAGTAAAGTGATAATATTATACAATCAGTGTATTACAAACTATGGAAGAAAGTGTGGACTTCTGTTGATATATACCTACGTTAACAACAACTCAAAGTAACACGAAGGTGGTAATGGATCCAGTAGGACCATGGTCAGCATATGCTTCTTACAATCGGCTAGCAGGGGTCCAGGCTGGTGCTGCAAGTGGGGATTTTCATCACCATCTTGCAAGTGGTGGTTCAGGGCTTGGCAGCCAATCAGTACCATCAACTACCAGCCAACTGCTCCTTCAAGCAGCTCACACAACAGCATCGTTAGCAGGGCAACTTGGTTCATCAACAGCTTCACCCTTCAATCCTGGTTTTCTTTCTCCACCTGCAGTAGGATATGACGCTGTCTTTTCGCCATTATTCCACCATGCGAACCCAAAACCAGCACATTACAGCTCGTCTCTTCAAGCACAACATCGGCAAGTAATTGCTCAAGCTCAGGCAGCAGTTGCTTCGAAACAATCTTCAGTAGAATCTGAACTTTCATCACTACGAGAAAATTATTCGCATCAAACCCTAGCTGCACAAGGAACATCGTTTTTCGATCAGCCTTCAACACCGGGTAGCACAGCAGGATTAAGTTGGCAAGGAAATAATCAACTACCCAGTCCCTTTGGTATATTACCACATGAAAGTGTTGTGCCGTCATCACCAAGTCCAGCTACAACAAAAGCATCAGCTGCATATGATAATTTCAATGCACATTTTGCTGCTGCACAAACACTTAATAATCACCTTAATTCTCAAATTTCAAATACTGGTAAACAAACAACTAGGTCAGGATCTCCAGCAACAGCATCCAAGCAGCCAGCCTCGTCAACATCATCATCAACATTTTTTCAATCTCCACCATCATTTGGAAACCAGACTGATAATTCATACAGTGCAAGCAGTGCAAAAGGTGGTCAGCTTTCATCACAGCAGGATTATGCTGGAAGTAAGTCTTATTCAAGTTCTGCAAGTTCCACTGCTCATTCCCAGCAATCGTGTATAGTGTCAACTCCATCAGTGACCTCTGCCTCCTCTACCCCATCTAGTAAAGAATACCATACATCTAATAGCAGTAATACAAGGTCCTCCTCCTCAATATATAATTCCCAGTCTCCTAAGAATTCAAGTACTGAAAAAACTACTCGTTCTTCTAATAGTACTAGTGGTTTTGTGTCTCCCACATCTAAAGCACCCCAAGTTCAAACTAAAGCTCAAAGTAAAATATACCCAGAAATTAATAATGAACAAAGAAAGAGTTGTGATTCCAGTGATAAGCTTCAACCTCAGTCTTCCCCAATTAGTTATTCTATAATGGATGCTCCAGGAAGATTAAGTTACAGTGCAAATAGTGGAAGTTCATCCAAGTCTAATAGACTTAATAGTTCCCAATATTCTTCCTCACAGGGCTCGAGTTTTAGGCATTATCAAAGTGGGAATAATGTAGAAACAGATTATCATGTAAGAGCTAAGAGTAGTTCTAGTACAGATACTGGATATTCAAGTAGCAGTTCCCAAAATGGCCCAGATTGTAGTGTGGTTGTTGCTAGAAGACACAGTCCATTGCAGGCTGCTCCCCAGACATCTCCATTGGGCCATGGGTCGAGTCCTGCCTATCCTTTGTATCACAGTCCAATGAATTCCTTAAATTCACCACAACAGCATGGAGATCATTATAGCAAAGTTAATAATGCTGCACCAAGATCTCCATTAGATGCTTCTGTCTCCCGGCCACCATCTCAAAACAGTCAAGTAGCCTATCCGTCTGTTATTACAAGAGCACTAGGTATTGAACAAACTAAAAATTACTCTGACAATAGATATGAGAGAAGTCAAAGTCAGACTTCCGGTCAAAACTGTTGGGATTCAGATCGACAGAGCACACGAAAATATAGTAATAGCAGTAGTAATGGTAACACAAATTATAACAGTAGTTTATCTGAAAACAATAGTCATAATGAAAAAACTACCCCACAGCCTCTGCCTCAAACTCCAAATGAAAGAAGTATAACTGAGAAACATCAACATTATTTTGATAGCAATAATGTTGCCTTGCAAGATCTTTCTAGTTGTCGTGGTGATCCCATGAGTATAGTAAAAAACTTACAAAGTCTACAACAAAGTTGTCAGGTGCAAGAAATAAAATCAAATAAAACACAAAGTACACCATCAAACTCAATACCCGTTAATAAATCAATTACAAGGAGAAAGAGTACTGAAAAACCAGTGCCCCATATGAATGATTTATCAAATGCAGTGATGGCTGATTATTTAGCTAATAGAATACCTCCACCAGCTCACAGTTCTACTAGTAACCAGCAACAGAATGGATATTTCGATTTTGAAAGGTGGAATCTGCCTCCACCTCCACCAAAAATGTTTCCTGGCACATCTGCTTTTGGTTCTCAGGCTACCCTACATGCAACCAACTTTGCTAACCAACATCAAGCCCTTGCTATGCAGCATGGGCATGCACTAACATATTTTCCACCTTTCCACCTAGGACCTCATCCTGACTTCCAATCATCTGTGGAGTTAACACCATTATCGTCCTTTAGTGAGACTCCACCTTCGGCTTCCTCATCATCATTTTCTACTCCAGAAACTCGTGAAGAGTAACAGCCTAAGGTGGTAGTACCTAATATAGAGGAAGAACTTGGTTTCCTTGCAGAACAACGCGCAAATACTGCATCGTCGGTAGCACCCACTTCACAGCAGCAGAACATAAACAACACTTCACAAGACGCTACTTCAAAAATTATGGAAAAAAAATTCAATGTTCCTGTCACGGGCCCCGGATCTGGTTTCATGGCTTCTTACTTGAAATTTTT
>DWEM01001258.1:0-14904 GCA_018245935.1 Agara belti belti | reverse complement strand
ATATCATCTTCTTTTGTACTTGAATCAAAAGGGAATGGTTAAAATGTATCTACTCATAAAGTTGCTACTTCATTTGAGTTGATAACAATGTGACAGCTGGTTACTAAATATTACTTAAAATAGACGGTCCAACGAGTACTAAATTTGCGATAAAATATAAGCCGAATTTGGAAATTTATGTAAGAGTTTCTAATATAAAGCGAGCTATGGGAATGGTAACATAAATACTTTCTCCGCCAAGAGTGTCATTCAGAACTTGATGAGTCTCTGTATCTCGCGCCAACGACTTGTGTAACAATGTAGAGATAAAAACGTTCATAGCCTTATTACTCGCACAATGTAGGCTTCCGTCTTGAAGAAAACTAAAATATTACGTTTCGTTTCGCAGATTTACGATGTTGATAAGGTGTCGGGCGATACTGAGTGTCGTCGCGCTCCTTTTACTGGCTGCTACGCCCACCAGCTCCGAGGTAAGCCGCCCACAATGTAATGTTAAGAATAAACCCTAAGTACCAGGATCTAAAGGGATTTTCGTTTAGAAACGAAATCATGTTGCATAGAGTAAAAAAAATTATTGCGTTAGTTATTTTTTTTTACATCCGAATTTTATTTAGTGTACTTCTCTAATATTGATAATGTTTTTAATCGTTTTATAAAGCAAAGTAGACGTTATTATACGATAGGAAGATATCTCCCAACAATTTTATCTCAACTGCACCCTTCACTGCCTTTTATATTGCATGATGAAAAATTTAATACTTCGTTGTGTCGTATATCTTACAATGGTGATAACATCTAAGCTCCACTTTCATCTAGTACTCTCCATTTTATGTCTCAATATATAGGGGAAAAATCCTTTTGAAGAGCAACCATTTTTGAGTTTTTAAAAATATAATTTTATTTACACTGGACTAATACATAAAAAAATTTTTTTTTGCCTATGACTCTTTATGGATTCACGATTTTCGATTGCATATTCTACTTCGTCACATAGAAAATTATTTTCTGTTACATCCTCTTTTAGGTAACAATATATTTAGGTAATTGGTAACAATAAAAGCGGTATTACTTAGGTTATTACTATGTACAATGTTTGCGATGTGTACCATTCAAATACCTTTATTAGTAATGATATAAATCTCTTTTGAAAGGAACAAACAAATTTTGATTTGTAACCGCAACAAAGAACAATACAGTCTATTTAAAAATTGATATCCATTCTTAATAATCTTTCTATACACAAACGAAATCCAAGTAACCGTAACTAATAGTGTAACCAACTAAATTGATCCTTACGGGTATGTTTCGCGTTGAGAACTCTATGCATACACGGTAATCCATCGGAAAGTCAAATTCGCTCATCACAGGTCCACCGCAACATCTATTTCTGACGTGAAGCATTTATTTTGTTATTAAAACGTATCATGTTTCGATCTGAAGGATGTGGTTGTCGGCACACATGTTATACGCGTAGTTCACACGACCATGTCAGTCCTAAGGAATAATAACGCACATGTCCCGAAACTCGAATATCAGACTAACTAGAACTAACTACATTTATACAGACAAATACCAACTCGACTAACATCACTAAGCTTCATCATACAAAGTCTAACTGCTTGCACATTTGCTAATTGATTCATATAACAAATAACTCAGATAACGCTACTACGAGTAATAAAAAAATCAGTATAATCTGGCAAAAACCAAGAGCACATTAAATATTATGTGTGTATTTTATTTATATTATGTGTATTTTTCACGAATTCCAAACCAGGTTCCGTTCTCATAGTCCCATTTTTCGAATGTTGGAGTTGGTTACAATATTTCAAACGGATATTAACTCTACTTGTCTGAGTCAAATCAAAAGCGTATTGTATGTTAAATAGACAATATCTTTGAAAGTACGTATGTACTCGTATAAATAAAACATTACATACATACGTAGATAGATAGCTAGGTAAGTACGTTTATTGAAAAAGTTATGAACTCCTTAGATCATCTGTTCAAATACTTAAAACAGTATATCAGGATCTTTGTTTTGAACAATGGCGTATTATGTAAGTTTATATCTATACTAATAATAATATCGTTAAATTATTTATATGAAATCTTGTGAATTCCGATGAAATTTTGCTTAAATATTCGTTACGGTTCCAGAAAACGATTAAGTCATATTGCACTTTTAAAATGAAGTTTCTACTGACTGATTTTTAATATAGGGTCGTGAAGCGACTTTATATACTGTAGATGCAACTGACAGACGTGCACCAGATAAAATCTACTTGTAACGAGCATAGGTCGCAGATATGGTGCTCAGCACCTTATAAAAAAATGTGTCCTGTACACGTGTGACTGAAACAAACACACAACACAATGAAAACTCAAAATGCACGGGTTGTGAGAGTTTTGTTTCTCGTATAATTGCAAAAATATATCCAAATAATTTACAACACCACGAACACGACCTTCCATTAGCCATTTTGTTTTACCACTTTTGGTAATGCGCGTATCGTGTACGTTTAATAACTGTTAATTACAGAAGTTTCGTCCATGAATCCGCAATATTTTGCAAAATAGACTTGGGCGACACATTTTAGCAAATGGCGTACATTGGATTAATGGTTTCGAGCGTTGTGATTAAAATAAATGCGGGCAAAACGATATATCAATGCCATAGTTACCCGCTACATCATACCGTAAAATTTATAGCAAAACTACCGCTAAATGGTAAGCGTACATAGCTACATGTATGTATATTCCACGCGAGTAGGTATTAATAATTATTTGATATTTGCGTTGCTTTTGCTACAATTGCAATAGATTTATAACGTCCAACGGTATGAGGGAAACACCTAAGCTAAATTCACATTCACACAAATATAATAATAAAACAACATTTAAAATATTTTTTCTCCCACTGCTTGACAAATTTAGACTAACAAAAATTAAGAATTATACCGTACCTAATCTTCCCTAAACTATTCTTCTTAAAGAAGACTAAATTTAGAACATGACTCGGGCTGCTTATAACACAAAGTCAACAGAACAAAGATCCGAATCTAAACAACTTTCATGTACCTACGTGCCAATGCAAATTGTTATTTCAAAACTGGTTAGATAAACCTGGCGTCCAGTGAGCGCTTTTAACAACATTGTTTGGTTTGCCAAAGGTAACGTACTGTTGACATTACGCGCCACGCAAATATCAGAGCGTGTATGATTGAATTCGAATGTGCTGAAGGCATTAATGAATAAACGTATTGCGATTCCGTAACTATTATTTGCATATTTCCAATTATTTTATAACAAATTGTTTGTTTTCAATATGTAATACGCCTGTCGACCTTTATGTGTTTATGAATGGTATTTGTAAGTTTTCTTTCTAAAGTGACTGAAACCCTGCTCTTCGACAACTTGGAAGGTTATTATTACCTTAAGCTTTCTTACTCAGAGAGGGCACCCGTTGGCGACAATGGCACGATAAACGGATGGATGATAACGATGATATTGACGACAGAGGCGATGACGATGATAATGATAGTGATGGTGATTGAGGTTGTGATGATTATAAATATGATGATGAATAGGCACCTTTAACAGTTATGTAAATTTAATAAAATCTCAGTGTATGTTATCAAAACTATTCGACGATACACGCAAATCGATAAAAGAACAATCAAACAAAAGCAATCTTTGAGAATTGTTAACATCCAAGTTCTCCAGTGATCCCATAGTTAATAAAGGAGTCCAGTAATCCGCACCAGTGCAGTAAAAGAAGCCCCGCCGCTTTCCGGGAGAAACCCTCGATCGGCAGCAAGAAGTTAATGTGTTCCGGTTAAATGGGGAGAAATACGAGCGGGCCTAACCATATTTAAGAGCGCACGCGTAAATTTTATTACTGTTACAGCTGTTAATCAGCTGTTGTTATTGCATTTTAAGGTCCAACTTAAATGCCAATTGTAGCTAAATAAAATGTGACAAAGCAATCATCGGTAAAATTTTAATTTGTTACTTTTATATGGATTTAAAATCTCTAACGCAAATAAAACCTACCTGATAAACTGAAGATCTCAGTCACGTGCTCACGGTCTCATGATTAGAAATTAAACGCTATATTAGGTAATAGGAATAAAATGAATTTGATGAATTAGATAAATTTGAACAATTTGAACTAGTGATGAATTGTTCAGTGTTGTTTGAACAAGTTGATAGAACGGTCACGGGTGGCGGGTGCCCTCGCGGCCGCTTTCCCCGCTGTGCCAACCGCCTACAGATGCTATTGTTTCGGAAAATAGAACTTAAGATTATTTTCCAGGTATTTGCAACTTATATGAGCTGTTATGTTTATTTTAACTTGCCTAAGCCAACTTAGGAACGATAGGTGTACATCAATTTATCTGTTCTCTTTTTATCTGTTCCAATCTGAACTTTACTAATTAAACATTTCTGTTTACAGGGCAACATCTTCACGTGTCCAAATGGTGAGTAGAAAATAATTTTTGTAACCTTGTTATTATTTCTAACATGCAACCAACTGCCGCGAACACAACTGTCAGTTTCAATTGATTTTCTCATGCGTGAACCGTATAAAAAGTCGGTGAAAGCTCTCAAATAAACGGCAGCCACGTTCGACATGTATTCATGTATTAAATCAAATGTTAGCACAAATATTTTTAATACAGTATATTTAATATAAAAACTAGGGAATTGCTATATAAATGTAGGATTGACATTTACGAAAATTATTGACAATAACTACAGTGGCATTGTTCGTACTATATTTTTAATCTATCACCCTCCTCTTCTTCCTATTTTTTTCTTATGTTCCACGGTAAAAATCAACTAGTCATTGTCATGAATTATCTATAATTGCACCCAAGTCATTATATGTTTTACATGGAAGTAATTTCGACTTAGTCCTCAGATGTTATAATGCAAAGTAGATATGATATAAACTCATATTAATTGCTATTGCAACGTTCTTTGTAGCTCGCTTATCATAATCAATATGTCAGGTTTATCTATGAAGTCGAGGGCGACTGGCCTTTGCAAGGCTTCTCTTGGACATTTGGGTGTATGATGTGACAGTTGGGCCCGGTTTTTATAATTAATCATGTTCCCCTATTGTTCCCTTTTGGACCGGTTTAACCTCTTATCCGTTTCAGGGTTATGTAAAGTAGGTTAGGTACCTATATAACAAGCAACATTGTAATCAAACAGAATTTAAACACAAGAGACACATATTTATTGTCGTCCGTAGCATTATTTATAGGAAAGTAATTTTTAACAAGTAAGACTAACAAAACAAAATACATATTATGACAGTGAAATTCGAAAAGCCAAGACGGGTCAGTTCATGACATTATCTAAATGGATATAAATTTAGGACAACCGTGCATATTAGAAATGCTCCTATTAGAATGTTAAGCTAGAACTCGTATTTCGTGTGCCGCGCGCTAGTTTCCCATATCTATTGTTCTCATACTCTTAATTCGCCTAAAACAATATGAAGTGTACTAAAACTGCGAGACAAACATCGTGCCACCGCGGTACAATGGCCGAATTATATTTAATGTATGTTTTAGTTTTCATTAGACTAACATAGTTTGAAGAGAATATTGCAAACAATGCCAGTTGAAACTCCCTTATATTCCACTTAATGCAACGACCACACTATCTGCTTATAGCGAATATTTTATAATCAAGTCTAGTCTTATAATAGAACATGAAGCATAGAACCTAATAACAGTATTAAGAATGTAGTAATCAATTGTCATAAAACTATCTAAATCTGACTTCAGTCAAGAAATGGAGAGGAGGAAGGAAAAAAGACAAAGCTCTGTCAAAGCTCTATTATCGTCTTAACGAATCAGTGGTTTCTGAAGTAAACAAATGTCATGACTGGCATATACCATGTGGAATACTTGCTACGCTTTGACCGCGCCATTGAGGACTGAGTCCAGTTATGAATGGAAACAAAAGAATGTTGATGATGAGGCATCTCGGGTAATTCTTCAGTCCGGTCAGCACAGCATAGTGGCTGTATATACATAGAATCAAGGGATCCTTTTTTCATCGCTATCCATGATGTATGTTCGCCCGTTAATGCAGTCGTACCACAAAGCAGAGTTCGTCGGCTTTCTCCCGCGAATGTGTTTATTAATTTAAACTAACTACCATAATGTCATACGGCACTAAGAGCTCCATTGTTTATGATCACATTCATTCTCAAAATTAAATTTAAACGTAATATACGCAGTGCACTTCTTTTGTGAGGAAAATTACTCGACGTTGGGAACCTGAGTGTTTAAAGCTGTAGGTTCTGATTTCAAAGCAAACCATACTGCAAAGGTTCAAATTATTAAGGGTTTTTTTTTGTTATTGTAATTTCCAAATAAACATTCCTTGTAACACTCACAAGTTTGCATTGTTACTTGTACAGACTGTTACGCTTGGACACTAGCTCTAAATAGAGGGGATTTAACTTGTAGAGACGGAAAAGAAAATATATCGTAAAATGTTAGGCGCGATCTCAGGGAAGGATGACAATCAGAGCAGTCTGAATAAGATGTAATAACAAATGTTGCTTTAAACAGTCTCTGTGTGGTAGCTAATAGCCAAAATTATTTTTGTCGCTACTTTATAAAATATAAATTTCATTTTTTGCGAAATTATCCAGATAATAAGAATTTAGAGAGTAACTTTAACATATTTGATAATTACTTTAGGTCGCAAATTGTAACTTAGCATGTGTCTCTGGAGAGAGTTTAATTAAAAATCCTGTTAAATTTATTTTCTTAAGTATGAGGCGGTGGGAAGACGTCTTCCATACAAACGTCGAAACGTTCCGTGTAATACTCTAGTTTCACTTTTGCTTGCGGATTCTGAGTCTTGTTCGGCTTAAAATAAAGTCTTATTTTAAAACGTCATAGTAAATTGTATCACGGAATAAAGCAATGTAAACTTCCTGTCTATCAGGGTTAGCACGTGTCACTGCTCATGTCTTGTCGCCAATCTTCAAGTAAAAACATAAAGTTCCTCATAAGAAAATACTCCAGGAAAAAGAAACTACTATTTATACCTCTATTTATCCTTTTGCTTTTACTTTGAACTCGCTTTGCTACCGCCGCAGTGCTCATCGTTAGTAATTTGAAAAAGGAATTTTCCATTTATAAGAAGCACCTTTGCAGCTCGATCGCAATAAATGATGAGTAACACAAAGCTTATGCCAGGACTAGGCAAGGTATTCCTAAGGAATTTGTAAGTAAATTCTGTATTGCGATGATCTTTTGAGATCAGATTATCGACTTATATATTAAACACTTCGCTGACATTTAAAATACCGCTGCCAATTCAATGTCATTGAATTAATGATACCTATTTTGGTAGTCATTCAATTTCAATATTTTGTTAAATATTCAATGCAAAGCAAGACGCGCCAACCTATATGCAGACTAGAAACACTTAAGTCTGAGGAAAACGGTAGCGTTAACGTGGGGCACAGACTAAACGAATTAGGGGCCACCGGGTTCGGGAATCTTCATCAGCCACATAATTAATGCAGGGAAATTGCCTCTTAACACACGTATAGAGGTGAATTGCTTGTATCTACCTCCATTACTAACATTGAAGGAGCGTTGCAAAATGATATTTACGAAGAAATTTCAGCTGTATGCAATACATTTTTTGTAGTCTAAAAATTCTTTATGACACATCATACCTATAGATTTTAATAATAATCTCTCAAAATTCGACCTTTCTTTATGTGATATGTTAAATCTAACTTTAATCAAATCAAAAAGTTATAAAAATGCGCTGAAATCCAAACCCAACGGAAAACAGTGGTCTGATTTTTTCGCGAGTTTTATCAAATCATATATTCGTGCAAAGCAAGCAACAATCACTTTTATTTTAGCTCAAACAGAAAACAATTATTAAACACCTCTTATAGGTTTCTCTTCTTTATCTGAACTTTAGGTTGGAACTTTATAAGTTGGCTAAGTTTTTGCAAAGTTCGCTTAAGGACCTGTTTATCCATGATATTGAAGTGATTTTCATAATGTCTTGAAAATCCACGCGCAAAGTTGTCTTATGTCTGATATCTGACATTAATTTTCAGTACTCGAACAGTAAAATTTCCAAAGAATAGTGAAGAAATAGTTTATCTCGCAGAAATATTTAACAAAACAGATTGAGGAAATTTCGCATGCAAATCACTACGTTAATAACATGACATTATATTTCGTTGGGTGAAGAGCATAAACCACTATATAGGTACATATATAAACCAATACACTATGAGGATTTTGATCATCCAAAATGTACGGTTTCATCCATACCAAAGAATGAACAACATTATGTATATATCACTAAGCTAATTAAAGTATAGTACGTTTTAAAATACAGCAAATAAACAACTTTACCTAACTAAGATGAAGTTTCCACTCCTGGCCTCACAGAATTAGTCTTATTCCCTGGAGCAATATAAAGTCGGGGCAAGAGCCTATTTGCTGCAATATATAATTAAAATACCTCATCATAACGCTAATATGCTTTTGTATTATTAACACAACTTTTAATGCATGAAAGAGATGGTTATAACGTTGTAAATGTTGTGGACATACCTATGTAATATATGTATTATTTTATTTTTTGTTTCTAGCTTTATTACCGATACTGAAAAATATGTGCTCGATCAATATTCGTCAAAATATTCTCACTAAATACCCATTACATTCAGTTTCGATGTTTATTGCTTTTCTATTAATAAAAATAATAACAACGTTATTTTAATTTTAAAATAATTATAAAGTACATTATGTATTTTCTTTGTTCTTTCTACCAGAAAACCGAAGCCAATTTAGGTAACATAAAAGACCTGAAGAACGTTTCTCATATATGCAAAGTACGTCTAATGTGCCTATAATCATTATTCATCCGACTAGCTATTTATAGAGTTGCAGAGAGCGTTATTAAATAAGTCGAAATGTGAAAGGTCAAACGTAATTAAAATTCACCTTTTGTTTATTGTTTCGTAACATTATCCCCGGCTGCAGAAGGCCGATTACGCCTACATGGATTAGTATTTGCATCGATTACGTGTAGGTAGATTGATAATTAAACATCGTATTGTAAGTATACTACTCATCGAAGAATATTTTAATGGTGACAGCGCTATCATAGAGCTAATAACGAAATTTTAAACTGTGATCTGCAAACCGATATACCTGTAATTGCGGAAATTAATCTGTAAAAACTTTTCCATTTTTAAGCTTTGTGCCGTTGGTTTTACTGACATTCAAATCTCTTAGTTTAGTAGTAGTAGCAGCAGTATTTTGGATGTACGAAAGTTTTAGAAACATATCTAGATACTATATCACATCTGTAATCTCCATTTGCATTGTCTATTGCGTAAATAGATAAATACTATAACACATAAATCATACCTTCAGAATGTCACATTCACATTTGATGTAATGAAATGATATGGTAAGCGAATCGTGAATGTTTGTCCGTAATGTATGTAACGTTAACTATAGATGTATACAACTGTTTTTGAAGTTTCATACTCTATGCTACTGGTATAATGTTTTATTTATGAGCTACAATTAACAATTAATGATGCTCATTAATAAACAAGTCACTTAAAATTATTGTATTAATACAATAACAAAAAGTTTTATTCGAATTGTAATTATACAGCATAATCATAAAATCCGTTTAAGTTAAATTTTCTGCTATGATCGTCTAGATTTTTACACAATGATTAACGTTAACACCTAAGTCTCTTATCGCTGCATACAATACGTACATCACGTCAGTCTTCCGGCCTCAATCTAGATACGAGTCCAAATCGATTTTCGTCAAACCTTGCTTGATTTCAATCCGACCCCGACAACATCTTCACTCAAACCCACCCTTTGATCTCTGTATTAGATCGGCACACCAATACACGTTATTATACACTGACTGCGTAAACAATCCATGTACGTGCATATAAAGTCACCATGATTGGTAATATGAATATTTAGAATAGAAGAAAATAGAAGAATTTTGTGTAGTGATCTAGATTCCAATATCTTTCTACATATTTTAACAAGTTTCTAGAATAGGACCATAAATATATCCTGATATTCATATACATACTCAACCTATACATTGCATTGTTTTCGTTCAATAAGTATATGGTATTTTAATAAAAAAATATTATCACAGTTATCTTCTTCTGAAAAAGAAGAGTATAAGATCACAGCTATTACTTTTCAGCAGCAAATTTTACATTACAAAAAAAGACTGTATAATCTGTCTTCTCCGTTGAATTTATTATTGACTATGATGTACGAACAGAGTTTGGACGCATTTCCGAAGACATGCGAATAACATTAGTGTCGCTCTACATTCGACCACAGGGAAACCAAAGCAAATAGGTATATTCGAAGTAGGACTGCCAGAGATTAATTATTGATTCCGGACTCCACTTACTTTGCATTTTAATAAATATTCAATATTTGGCATAGACAGACCTCTATCAGTACCACCTACTTTCCAATTTGCTCACAACTTCATGTAGCTATATTTATTGTGGTATTACGAGTGATTAAACTTTAATCGCTGATAGTCATTAGAAAAACATTTACATGTTTTTATTATTTATACGCAAGGAAAGCAGATGATTAACGATTTTCTCGAATGTGTAGTAATGTTACTTCAGTTTTTGTGTAGATATGAAAAGTTAACATAATGTCCATCATAACTAACGCGTGCGCAGAGAAATTATGTGGAAAATGTCAATTAAATTCAATCAAATTTGAGTTTGTAATCAGCCTATTGCACAAAGTAACAATCATTTCTTCGTCACGAATGAAATTTTCAAATGCGCCGCTAAGCTGTAAACGTATAAATCGTCAACTAAATAACTCCCTTATTTTGGAAATGACGGCGGCTTTGAGGCAATTGCTTAGAACCGATCTGTATAGTTAAGCAACATGGGCCGAGAATGGATCTTGGTTAAGTCATTACAAGTTGCATGTATTATTATAGCGAGCTTTTACGAGCTCCGAAAGACACATTACCGTTGATGTCGAATATTATTGTTAAATAACAGTCGTTACGTTATCGGTTTAAAAAATATCAACTCTGCCTTATGAGCAAGTCTCCTAATTAAATTAAATGCTAAAAATCTACTCTATGTGTCAATTTGCAATACATTGTCGAGTTTGTAAATGGAGGTTATCAGTACACAAGAACCAGTTTAAACGGATCAAGCATAACGAATTATCTGTGTTTAGTTGATTTACATTTAAGTATATTCATCGTTTTACTTGCCTACGTAATCTCAATTCTCATTCGGTGGAACCGGAACATAAGGAAGGAAAGCTCTAGCAAAGATTGAAAAGATAAAAACTGTGCTAAATATAAGAGTAAAGTAAAGAAAAGAATGCACGTTTCAGTGTACATTGAAAAGAAAGCTTTTTATAATACGAAATACTCCAAAGTAGTTCATTTTCAATTTGAACATTCAGCAACTATTCAGAGGATTCTAGAATTTTCTAGAAGATGAGCGATCACGGAAAACGATTACCAAGTGTTAACCAAACGGACGTGGCTATTGTCCATTAAGAGGCAAGAAATTCTACCGCTTTCACCGTCCGCGCCAAGTTATGAAGACCGAAAATAGTTCCTATGTGTTGTCGCTTCTCAAACTTTGAAATATTTAGACACTACTATACAATTTGTAATCACATACGATAGAAGTCTACATGTGAACATGAACTTGCTATCACTATGAGGTAAATTCTATACAGCAGACTCAGTGACAAATTATTGCAAATAAACAATTTTAAACAACGCAGTGTTATATTACAAAATTGTAAAAATTGGTATGCAACGTTATGGTCAGAAATAAAATTTTATAATTTAATGTTCTTTTAACCAAGACTTAATATATTTTATGATAAAATATATTTTATGTCGTGTAAGAAATGGTATTTTATGGCGCTGAAACAGCGGGGCTGTTTTGTATAATTTTTTACATGCGCCAATATTCTTAAATTGCAACGCTAAGGTTGAGGAACTCTACGTGGATGAATGCAATTGACAGGGCGCATTCTTGCACGCTGCTGCTTCCGTATAAGAGTTTATGACAATTTACGAAGAAAAAAATTAATACTCTAACCTAATTTCCAACGCACTCTTTAAAGTAATGGCATAATTTATAAATAATTTAAAATCTCAAGTTATGAACTATTTTTACCACAGCAAGATATTTTAATACATAAACATTTTGCCGCATTAAGGTACTGTTTATTTAAAGGAAATTTGTAAAGAATTTTCTTCAAATATCGTTTGAATCAGTCACCGTTTCCTCGCGCGTTCGGCTGCGTCAAAGAAACAACATTAATATCCATATTCACAATCATTATATGCAATATGAAAAATACCGCACGTGTACAGTTAAAGTACCCCATTAGACGCTCTACATTATTATGTAAAATTGCTGAACCGATAATATACTGTAATGTACGTTAGCGTCGTGCTATCCATACCTACATAAATAGGAAGATACCGCAAATTGTAGTGTTATCTGTTTAACAACCAAGTTTCTTATATAATGATGAAGTAAGCAAATTCGTGCGGTCCATAAAATTGACGATAACATCTTAATTACAATGAGAGACAAGATCGCACATAAGAAAATAAGATAGATTGTACATAATGAGTTAATCATGAGTAGATCATCAAATAGTTTTGTTAATTTCATCACTGTACGTTTTGTACTTTAAGATTAATTTACCAAATATTCCACACAAAAAATTTGTTGTTATACCGATTGCAATGAAATTTTTCTCACTTTTAGTTAATACTTCATATGTTTGGTTAGAGTTATTTACATTGAGGAACTAGCTCTGAGAAGACCATGTTTGAACTTGTTTAATAATAAATTATTTATATCAATACCTATCACCATTTTACTTATATTTCTGTAACAAAGTATTTCTTATCCCGTATGATGAATATAGTTGAGGCAATTGTAGAAATGTCCCTAAATTTCCATTATCATTTTTCACAAAACACGCGTCTTTAAACTCATGAACAGCACATCGCTAGAGCTAGTATTTCACAATATTCCCCCAACAGATTGCTTCATATCTCTTGTAGGCCACTATCCATTGTGTCGCCCACAATAATATGAATATCATAGACATACTCGTACACATAACGTGTGCTATCCATATTCAAAGATGAACATTGAACCCACATAACAACGCTGCTAAGCTCTTCCAACGTACCAAGTTTGAGTTAATTAAAACCCATTGTATCGGAATCGGAACGCACACATAACAAGACAAAACGGGTAAATCCTTTAAAACTTAACCTTACAGAACTTAATAGTCAATAAGTACATATAAATCTGCAAGTTATGTTTTTCTGTCTCGCAATACCTATCACGCAGTTCCTCTAATTTTATTCGATTGCTATATTTGCTACTACTCCATTTGTTTACCCGCAAAGATATAGTAAAAGTGAGCGCTAAGTATATGATTAACTAAAAAGTAAATTCAAAAGTTCTTTGGTCTGTAAAGACTAAAATAGTTTGTTTTAAAAACACGAAAGCAATAACGTTGTTTGATATATTATTACAATCATTTTAAAATGTTTTTTGAAAGTTGTCCATGTTATGAATTATTGATGAATATATGAAAAACCTAATTTTAAGGCTGTCATTTTGAAACAGATTTTATGAATAAAATTAAGGTCATATTCGTATGCAAACATATTACCTAGTAAAAATAGCACGATTCACAGGTAAGATTTTAAGTTAATATATCGATCTCTACTAATAATAATAATAATATCTAGGGACAATTCCACACAAGGCTATCATTATTTCATTAAACATTTTATTTTCTACTATTGTGTACTATAGTATTTATACAGCATAATACATATGAAACATTTATTCATGCATAATTTTATTACACTAGTTGAATAAATCAATACTCAAAGTGAATCATAAGCTGTTCGTTGGAAGTTTCATGCTATGTTCAAGGCCACGACATTCTTATTCAAATTACTCGTATCACTATTATTAAACATTTGTAATATTATTCATTATTTTTTCATTAACGAGGTAACTAATGGATCGCATAGTCATTGTAGTCAATAAAATGTAGCTATCCAATGACACTGCTAAACTTGTAATATTTGTAATTAAATTCAGAGAGAAAATAACTTGATTCAAAATTCTATCTACAGATAGTGTTTAAGTTAATTTAAAAATATCACTTACAAATACGGAAAACCTCAACTTAACTATGAATCTGAGAAACATAATATGTTACGGACGAGAACATAGCTTAACAAAGTTATTACACCTAATAGCCGGCAGGTGAAAATAATGGTAGTAATAGATCTTACGAATCACTAGACGATTCAGGCGACGGTTGTTATCAATGACTTACAGAAGAAATTTATCACTTTCATGACGATTCAATGCTATTAATTCAAATAATGTAGCAAATTACATTGATATTGTATTTATAAATTGTGAATTTGTTTTACAATTACTACAAGTTACAACGCCAAAAGCTTTTCCTTATCCTTTCAAAGCATCAGTGAGCGTTTTTAAAATATCTGCTTACTAGTTTTCCATAATGTTGTCTACGAGGTGTAGTCTTCCAACCCACACTTGGCCGACGAGGTAGATTATGATCTAAATTACTTAACTTACTACTTAATGTTAAACCTTCACATGAAAGGAGATCTATGTTAAACATTGGAACAGGAAAGAGAGTTGAAAAAAAATCAGGCTGCAACATATTGTCATACGTAACATCACGCCTGTATTCCCCGAAGGGGTAGGCAGAGGAGTGTAGTACACCCCCACATTTCACCAGTTAC
>DWEM01001257.1:0-14906 GCA_018245935.1 Agara belti belti | reverse complement strand
ACGCCTATGATCCTAATTTTGTAAATGAACAATAGTTATAATGTGCTGGGCCATGTCACGTCGAAAAGGCCGCGATATTGAAATCACGTAATTTTATTCTGTTGATATCAATATTATTGTGATAATTAAGTATTATTGTTATCAAGATACTGACATAAGCCCGTGACAGTTTCTAGGTTAAGCGGTTCTTACATTAGAGGAGTGGTGTGGTGCCCAGGTATGTTTTTTACGACTTTGGCACGTTTTCGTATATGGAATAAACAGTATATACTTATATCTAATTCAAAAAATTATTCATAAGCGTATTCTCTAGATTTATGTATCTAGGAACATGTTTAATCAACAAACGTTAAAATTGCAATGTTTGTTAGGTTTGTTCATGAATCCAGATCTAGGGTTGTGTGACTCGGCAGATGTACATATATTTAAAAAAGTTTTAATTCCAACAACTCAATTTTTTTATTTTCATGTCCAAAAGATTGTATATATCCTCTATAAATTAGTGTAGGTACACCAGCGGTGCTACATTCGTGAATGTAACAAATAGATTTATGAGTAATATAAGAAATGAAATAAACACTAGTCACTTTATTTAATTGCTGATGAAAATGATTTTTACTTGATAAAAATATTAATAACTGTAAATAAAAATTACATCAGTAATGAAATTATGTGTTTAATTTGACTGTAATCAAGCGTTAATTGATTTAAGCGTAATTAGGTACCTACTAGCTTTGGTGAAAATTAAATGCCAAATTGCAGATACATTTTGTGCTAAAATATTACAACTATTTAACTCCTATTATGATTTACGGACGCAATGAATTGCTCTCTTTGACGTGCATGTAAAATAGACATATTGTACAAAATGTAATCGTTTTACTCGCTTGACTTTTTCTTGTATTTTATCTACTTCTCTATAAACGCGCCGAATTGTATAATCTCCAACCCGGTGTGAGACACTTATGTATAACTAACCAGTAAAATAATGCATTATACATACCTATAGGGAAACATTCTCGCGGTGTACATATTTTAGACAAATTAAATCTAATTTAGGTAGGTACATTAGATGTGACTCCCTATCCTTTTTTATTCAATACAATACGATAACGATACGTTAACTCTGTTCCGTTATTACATAGGTACATATTAACCGGTACTTACAACATTTCTTGGTTACAAAGTTGTAATATTTTAGGAGCACAAGGACAGGAAAATCAGACTTATACCGATGTAAATGTTTATTTTGACAGCCTTCAAAGACAGGTAAGCGTGATGAGCATGAATCTGTCGGCCAAGCTGGACGAGTTACAGCGAGGCGACCGGCAACTGGAGACGACGGTCGCTCTCTGCGAGATCCGAACACAGCTGCAGGAGCTCACCAAGAGTGTCGAGTCATGCCAGAGTGAAGTCTCCGAGGTACGTTAGAATCCCAACACATTTCGTTCGATAGATCAAGTTTTGTCATTGACCTCTTTTTTGTGGTATAAATAACTTAAACGTAACTGGTGAAATGTGGGGGTCTTGTACTACACTCCTCTGCCTACCCCTTCGGGGAATACAGGCGTGATGTTACGTATAATAACTTTAAAATTGTCTTGACCCAGTTTTCAAAATGCCCTTGACTCCACAATTATTTCTGCTAATATTAAACAAACGACACTTTGATTTAATATTACTCGTGCAGTTGCAACGATCGTTTCGAGGGCATACGATTGAAAGGTACGTTAAATGTCAGAAGTCGATCACCCCTTGGAAATTTTACATTGTTATTGTAATGGACAGGTCAAGCGTGACATGGTTGCCATCAAGCAGGAGCTGGACACAGTCCAGCAGGTGAAAGAAGAGATCGAAGAGTTGCGCGAATATGTGGACAGACTCGAAGAACACTCTCAGCGTCGGAAGCTCAGGCTACTTGAGCAGGTAATGAAATACAAATAGGGACCGTATTTCACCCATTCACATTTCACGCATTCTAATAATCCTCCTCAAAAAAAAGGTACGGAAGCTTCACCAAGTTACAAGCATAACTTGAATATTTGCATAATTGTATTCCGAGTAAGTGCAAAATGATATCATAACAGACCATCTACCTGTACCACGATAATTTACTAAAACTAGGTTGTATTGGACACGTAGTCGCAGTGAGATGGTGCGTCTAACGTCTTATGCGTGCTGGACAATTTGTATGGGAATAAAGTTTATTTGCAAAGCAATAATCGATATTGTCATTGCGTCTAACGCTAACCTGTGTTTGCAAACGAACCCGCTACTAATTATTTTGAAAAGCGTTTCACGTTAAAAATCTGTATGTTCACGGGTGGCAACCTGTTATCTTAATCAACTATTTTACTTACTTCATAAACATATATTGGCGGTCAGTTTACACATTATTCTCAATTGTCACATAAATAGCCAAATTTTGCAATACGTAAGATGAGATAGGTAGGGTAGAAGTCAACATATATAGTTACTAATGAAATTGGTTTATATATGGTATACACAGACGCCATTATATGAGAAATAGCGAGAGTATAAGGAAGTGGCAAAGACTACGTGCGTTATTTCTAAAAAAGGTTATTACAGTAAGAAAACGATGTCGACGAGTACCTACTTACAAACAGTTTGTATCATTTAAAAAGCAATTGTAAAAAAGACACTTCTTTGCAGGGTCTAACATTCTTCTTGTCATACGCCATCTTAGCCGCAGTGCTCGGAATGTTGCAGTTCGGTTACAACACTGGTGTCATCAACGCCCCCGGCAGAGTGAGATATTTAATTAAAAAATACACATTAGGTACTTCAATGTCATGGAAGTTTAAGTGGTTACGGGATGCATTTGCGTCAACATAAACAATTATAATGATTATTGTCGATTTCATGAATATTAAATAGACATAATAATATACAAGTACACTGTACCGGGATTTTTGCAGCAATCAACATGAATACAAACATTTAATCGATGATATTGTTGTTTTCGGCTATTGTAGCGTTTGAAATGGATATATGAAGACGTAAGGTATTTCTTTATTTTCTACAATGATGCCCATATTGTATTAACACATATGGTGTAACTAAAATGTTGAATTTTTTTTGTCGCTTAAAAAATTATGAAGACCTGACGCATTAACTATAATAACTTTTCAGGAACACATAACTGAATTTGCAAATTCATTTTATACGCCTTTTTGGTTTTGAGCTCATATGTTATATGAAATGAAATATTAGCCAGAAGTCGTTTATTTAGTTTAAGGCACAAGCCTTACGCCTCTTTTTATTTGTTGTTCGTACAATGGATGGATTTAATAACTTTTCACATTATCTACCAGTCAATCCCTTGTAGCTTCATCTATCTAGGTGTATATCCACATCAGCAGTATTCAATGACTATTTTGTGCGCAGAACATCGAAAATTTCATGAAGGATGTGTACAAAGATCGCTATGGCAAAGATATTCAAGAAGACGCCGTAAACAGACTGTACTCTATAGCAGTCAGCATCTTTGCCATCGGTGGGATGCTTGGTGGCTTCTCCGGAGGAATGATCGCCAACCGATTCGGAAGGTAGGGGTTCCTTTTTATTAAGACTACAAGCTATATCTCACTTGGAATAATTTATACCTTACCTATAGCATTTTATTATGTTTGTTTAAAATTAAAAGCATTTAAAATCATTAGTCCGCCTGAATTATGTATTTATGAGCAATAACACTTAAGTTTCCTTTTAATCTTTTTTAGGAAAGGGGGCCTTCTGCTTAACAACATTTTAGGCATAAGCGGCGCAAGTCTCATGGGCTTCACCAAAATCTCACACTGTTACGAAATGCTCTTCTTTGGCAGATTTATAATCGGAGTGAATTGTGGTAACTATCAATTTAAAACAATGTGATGTTCAGATTCTCATGGTTAAATTAAAGACTAGAGTCCGTCCGTTGGTGGACATATACATAGTTTAAATTTGATAAAATTTTAAATCTGGATTTATTGTATTGGTTTGCCAAAATGTTTTTATAGTTTACACTAAAGCTCGTCAATAAATACCAAACAGAAAAAGAAAAGGAAAATCGGTTGACAAACAGAAGATAATCGCACTGAACTGTTTCGCATTTGCCTAATTAGATGGCTAATTATGTAGATAATGTACAAAATAGATTGTGAAACAACCTATTTTTAACATGTTTGTTTTGGGACATTGTAAAGCCGACGATGGCCGTCGCATTAAGTGGAGCTAAATTAACTGTGACCGCATCGTTTTTGCGGTTTCAATAGCGCACACCACAATTAATGTAATTTGCATCTTACTCGATTTGATTAATCAACTCGAACCGTTGCTAATATTGGTGCAGTTCATAATCGTGGAAACTAGTTTCGTATTAATTAAATTATTTTAATTAATACGAAACTAGTTTCCACGTTTCCATAATTCAGTAATTGAAATGCGGGCTTATCTTTTGCTAATGTACTAATTTATCTTTTAGGACTTAATACATCCTTAGTGCCAATGTATATTTCGGAGATCGCACCACTGAACCTGCGGGGTGGGCTCGGCACTGTTAACCAACTCGCTGTAACAGTGGGTCTGTTGTTGTCTCAAGTCCTTGGCATCGAACAGATTCTTGGCACCGACGATGGGTGGCCCATCTTACTTGGTAAGCTTATTTAATAATACCTAAACGTAAAATGTAATTCAAATGTTTTAAAGTGATATTCATATACCTCCAGTAATTCAATTTTACCTATGTTACTTTGTCTTCTAGTTTAACGTAAATAATTTTAATTTGAAGGTTTGGCAATCTGTCCAGCCGTTCTACAGCTTTTGCTTTTGCCTGCGTGTCCGGAATCTCCTCGATATTTACTTATTACACGTCAATGGGAGGAAGAAGCACGAAGAGCTTTAAGAAGACTCCGGGCGAGTAATCAGGTATTTAAATCTTAATAGTAATCTTACATCATCTCAATTGCAATTTCGATGTTTTATAAATAATATAATATTTTCATTCTACTTATCCCCATTATAATGCGGAATGTATCAGGTGGAAGAAGATATTGAAGAAATGCGTGCAGAAGAACGAGCCCAACAGGCGGAGGCTTCTATTTCTATGAGAGAGTTGCTTTGCTCCCCCACTCTTCGCGCCCCTTTACTCATCGGCGTCGTAATGCAACTATCCCAGCAACTCAGCGGAATCAACGCGGTAAATATTCAATTCGAAAACAGCCTGACGTTAAAAAATCCATTACGATATTACGGCTTAATATATTCTGCACCACAATCAGCAGACCATATATTCTTATAAATCCATCTACAAACACGAGGATAGCTGACAACAAAACGGTCACATAATGCGATAAGGTTTTTTATTAACTCTCATTAGCAAAAAAATTTACTATTAAGCAATAAAATTTGTTAAGGCTAAGTTGAACTAAGGAGTTAACAATCACACAACGTGATTTAGCCTCAATGCCTTTTCAGGTGTTCTACTACTCAACATCCCTATTCACGTCGTCGGGTCTAACGGAGGAGTCAGCAAAGTTTGCTACAATGGGCATTGGTGCAATTATGGTGGGCATGACATTAGTGTCGCTCCCTCTCATGGACCGCACCGGACGTCGCACGCTCCACTTGTACGGCCTCGGGGGAATGTTCATTTTCTCAATATTCATCACCATCTCTTTTCTAATAAAGGTGTGTCTAATGTAATGCTGATTGTTAGGAATCGTCCAGGCATCCGATGGTACGAGTATTACTTCAGGTTGGATTATATAAATTACATGAGAAATACCATAAAGAGTTCTTCAAGGATGGCAATACTATTACAACTATCTCTTTGGTTGATTGCTTAGTCGAACATCGCCGTCGGCCATCAGGTGGTTCGTACATCCAACTCCCGCCAGCCTATAGCCGTTGCCGAGATAATAATGCTAGGTGTTTAAAATCAGTTTTTTTGCTGAAAACTTGTTAACGTATAAAACAAATTAAATACTTTATTATATTTACAATAAACATTAACTATATATACACACATACATTTATATATATATATATATATATATATATATATGTTTGTGTGTATGTATGTGTGTGTGTGTGTATTATACTAAGTATATATTAATTATAAAGTATATAGAAACTTATCTCATAAGGTTTTTGAAGAGTAACACCACTTCAACTGAAGCTTTTTCTTTTAAATCCAGTAGTATTTAGCTGCATACTATGTATAAACTACATCCTTGGTGAAACGGAGAATATGAAGGAAGCATGGAACAACTTTGCTCCTGTTTCAAAGCGTGATTGATAAATTCGAATCTGTTGATCTCTTGAACATATTATCTAATCATAATATTTATCCACAATTGATTTTTGGTAAAATGAATAAAACACGAAATCATGATTGTGCAAATATTTCCTGTTACCAGACAAGAGTAAATCGTTTATCGCAAACTAATTTTGAAAGTAACATGGGACCGTCCTAAAACAAAAAGGAACTCTTGCGAAGTAAGCTTAACGGTAACTGGGGACTTTTTGTAATCTGGCATTTAAAGAATCCAGATTTTCATATATATGCTCTTGAAAAAAGTGTGTTTGTTGACACAAGTAATCAATTAGTCTTTATTATTATAACTATCATAAGCACTCAGTGATATCGTCGTTATCTAAAGAAACGGTAAGACGGCTATGAAAAATCTTCATTCAGTAGGTATTAATGTAATTCAGTAAGGCCTTACAGCCTTAAAAGAAAACTTACTTATGAAGAATAGCTACCTAGTACCTAGTGTAAAAATATTGAATTAGAAATGGTTAGTGCTATGAATCTTTGAATATCAGTTATTGAAGTGATATTTGACACGAATTTACAAGTTGCATTGTAGATTCTTATGAAAAACAATAAATTCATAACACTAATTAATTAGATACGTTAGTGTAACCGCTTACGCACGCTTCATTATTTTTTATGCTATCTAAAATTACACATCATCTCCTTTTGGTTTATTTTTGTGGTTTAATTTGACTTTCAAAGAATATATGTATTTCATATGAGCATTGTGCTAAGGAAAGTAACAGAAATCTTGAGATATTTTTCGTTCAAAGTAGTCAGTCATTAATCTCTGTAGAAGCCATTACGTAGCTAAGCCATGCACGGCACCAATATTTATTTATTTACGTCCTCCACTCCCTACCTATCTTATTATTTGCTTCTGCTTAGCTATAGTTACCCTCCCTAATCACGACTTTCCTGTCTCCGAATCCGGACTCTCGGTAGGAAAGCTATGTAAATAAAAAGAAATAAATTCTCAGATATAAATGTTAGGTACATCACTCACAAAGCACCTGACACGTTTTATGTTCACTACACTAAAAGATATGATCAGTTGAACTCGTTAGTTTCACGAGGAGCTCTGGCGCACGCGTTTTAAATGAAGCGAGATTTCTCAACACAACGCTGCTCAAAAGCAGAAGGCACTTTTCACAACTTATAGCATACGCAATACAGCCGATGAACTAAAACCGTACCTACTTCACTGCTCCAGCACTGTTCAGTCACCTGATAAAGGGAAATCTTTCCAGAAATAATAAAATCTACACCTATTACTTGCCGTACCTATACATAACAGTATAACTGTTGAGAATAACTTTATATAACAACTAAGAGAAGACACAAGGGTCAATATGTGTGTGATGGGCATTTATGTTTGCGATTTATTTCTTCTCCGGGCGGTTACGGGAAAGAGCATGACTGCTACCCCCTGATAGGAGTTTTTCGGATATGTGCAGGAAATGATCGACTGGATGAGCTACTTGTCCGTGGTCTCCACATTAAGCTTCGTGGTGTTCTTTGCTGTTGGTCCCGGTTCCATCCCCTGGTTGATCACCGCCGAGCTCTTCTCGCAGGGACCTCGACCGAGCGCAATGGCGATCGCTGTCTTAGTTAATTGGATGGCCAATTTCGTGGTTGGAATCGGATTTCCGAGCATGAAGGTATTTACCAAAACTGTTATAGAGCATAATATACCTACAAATACAAATATACACAAGTATCTTTTAAATATTAAAATTATAAAGTATACTTAACGATGTATTAATAACATTATTATTATTTTCTTACAGGCTTTACTGGAAAACTATACATTCCTGCCCTTTAGTGTATTCCTTGCAATTTTTTGGATATTTACGTATAAAAAAGTTCCTGAAACAAAAAATAAAACCTTCGAAGAGATTTTGGCACTGTTCCGAAATTCCAATGGCAGGTAAGAAACAATCAGGAATCTTAGGTAGGCTACTTATTAATATTTTGCGTGCACACCTCGTGTCCGACAAACAAAATCATGCATAACCCAATACATCGATGTTTTTATACATACATATATAGCACGATTCACTCAAATTCGCTATATTAACCATTGGCACGCGATGCACAAGTGGTTATCACGTAAACAAACATTTTACATACTTATATAATTTCTTTGGGTGAACATGTGTTGTTATCCTTCCAACCAAATCTATGTAAATAGGAAAACGCGAGAGCATCTCTGGCAAGAGCTGGGGACGGGCACAGTGAATAATTTTTAGGTACGTAGAATGCAAACTGGTTTTAGATATCTATCAGTACTTAGTTATCAAAACAACACTGCATCGAGTACGCAGTACCAAGGAGATAGATAACTTTATTTAAGCTCAGACGCATCAATACTATCCATTCGGAGAACACATGTGGGTTGAAAATAAACTGTGAGATAAATGAGAATAATTCCAGTCACGGCTGGTCCGGTCAGCTGACATTGGTGGGTGTTGTACAGGGACAGTTTCCGCGACAGCCGGCTGTACGGGAGTATGATGAATTGCGTGAACGCGTTGGAGCAACAACTACCGCCTCCACCGCCGCCCGCGCCTGTTGACGAGAAGCACGACTCACGTGAGTGTACATGACCGCCCACCCATACTCTCATCTCCGCTTGCTGTGCCCACAATCTTTTATCATCTTTTATATGTATATTGCTGTAAGGTATGCTCAAATTGGTCCCAGTATTACCGGGCTATTCCATGGCTCACTTCTCCGATGAGAATGGCCAACATTATTTTCACGATTTTACAGCAATATACACTATAAAATCTTTGAAAAATATCGTCACAATCATGATTTTTTCTTACTATGCACTAATTTCTTCTGTTGAGCGCCGGTTATAGCCTGCTAATAAGACGTGCAGAGAATTACCTAAAGTAATACTTTCATCTCGTTATGCAGAATAAAACCCTTTACAGGTATACCACTTATTCTAATAAAGTGCTTTCTTTTATTACTTATAGGTACCTAATTAGTTAATGTATGTTTATTTTAACTAATTATAAAGTGCAAAGGTAAATATACTGTTTATACATATACCTAAATAAAATTATAGGGTCTGTGTGTGATTTCAAAATAACTATGTTTGCTTAACTGCTTATGATTATTTACATGATACATATGAACAAACTCTTTGAAATGTTTGTCTGTGTTTTCTTCCTATTGCTATTACCTAGGAAAAAAAATCCTAGGTAATCTTTGGACGGATTTAAATGGGGCTTTCACTGCAAGATAGAGGAATTAATAGGGCTATATTTTATCCCAGAATCGGTTAAGTTATAATACGAAAATAAAAAAAAAACCCTAAAAATTATGCAAAGTTCGAATTTACTTATTACTTAGTATTTAAACTGTAAGCAGTGATAACCTAGTAGTTTAAAAATTCAGCTTCCCACTCCGGGGGATCTGGGTTCGATCCTGGCACCTCTGATTTATTACATGCGTTTTATAAGTAACATTTAAATATCACTTGCCATAACGGTGAAGGAAAACATCGCGAGCAAACCTGGACACCTTAGAGATCTTATAAATTATATAATATTTTCTGAGGTGTGTGAACTCTACCAATCTGCACTTAGCCAGCGTGGTAGAATATGGCCTAAATCCCTCTCACTATGAAAGGAGACCCGGTCCAGCACTGAACCAAAAAAAGGGTCAAAAAAACATTTTACTGATGCGCATGTGGACGGGTTTGAATGAAATTTGGCACATAGATTGTCTATAATCTTCATTAACACGTAGGATATTTTTTTGCCGATATTCCCACAGGATTAGGATCTACGCAAGTAACACCGCAGGTAAAGGCTAGGAAGGAATAAGTACCTATTATGTATTTCGGTCTAGGAACTAAAAAAAATCTTAATATAGCCCCAGTAGCCATTAGTAATAGATTCATTTGTATGTACAATTTCTTACTCTACATGTTATATTACGTATCTAACAATATCAAACCATTAATTGTACTCATAGTGATTTTTTTTATACATTTTATTAACAAACACCGGTCTTGACTAGCCTCGTTGCCGAGTGGTTACAGACCCTGATTGCAAAACACACTGTTGCAAAAAGGTCGTGGTTTCGAGTCCCACCCAGGGCAAACATTTGCGTGATGGTCACATTTTTTTGTTCTGTGTCTGAGTGTAATAAAATATCTATAGGTATAACTCTAATCTTTGCGTAACAAAATATCAAATAAAGTACGTAATGAGGCTGAGCTCAATAACTTTAAAAGCAAACTACGAGACTTCCTAACAGACAAATGCTATTATACAGCGAAAAAATTCCTAGACGACACGATGACGTAATCACCGCTGCGTTCCCAACGCCCTAACTAACTTCCTTATTAACACACACTTTTGTATTGGTTTTTTTCTTTTTGTTTTGTTGTAATCGTATGGAAAAATATTTTGTAACTATTGTACACCTATACAGAGTAGGACATAGAGATCCCGTTCATAATGTTACCATTTGAATATATTAATTACTTATAGTCCATAATAAAGAATATTTTGAATTTATATAAGTATTATTATTGTACATATGTTTATCAGCTGTCCGGTTACCATAACACAGGCATTCAATTGTCTAATTTGGAATCATATACCCGTGTGTTGAATTGTGCTCAGTTGTTATTATTATAAAAAAATATATATCGTTATTATTTTTATCTTACATTCCAACAACTGAAAGAATTGTGTACTTACATATACGTCATATAATAAACAACATTTATCTCAATTGTGAAAAAAGTGTCAAATTCATTTAATGAAAAATTTAGTTTTAGTATAGCAGTTTTAGTCGTAACATCTTTTCAAGGGTAGAGCGGTGCGTAAGAATGGATATACATAGATAGATAGTAGCTATTGTAATAGCCCATCGTGTAGTTACTATGAATATTGTTAAAACAGATGATTGATGAAATTAAGTAGTAATGGTGTGAATTGCAGTATCGGAGCAGTCGTCGGGTGCGGGCGAGGCGGGACGGCCGCCACCGCCGCTGCCGCCTCCCCGCTTCCCGGCCACCGGCAACGTCTGACAATGGGGGACCGCTGCGCGTGCGCCGCTAGTCGCGCCGATCAAGGCCGCCGCCAACTTCTTGTTTCATGGACTGAAACATCAAGTCGGGGGCCGAGCCTCTATCACTACCACACAACAAATGTTCTAAATCGATGTGATTAGGTTAATAAAGCGAAGCTAGTCAGTAAGTCACGGCGTAAAGTTAAAATAGTTCTTTAGTCTGTCATTTTATGACATAATTTACGAAATGCATAGGTACCGTGTAAAGTGCCATCGGTTTCTTGTACCCATTTTAATTAGGTCGTCATGAAATTTTACTAAAAATAAGGTTTACTGAAATTGATGATTTAAGAGAATCGGGGAGTGAGGTTCCGTTGAGAATCGAATGTGAGTCGGTCAAACGACAAAATCTTTACAGATTCTAGCTTCTGGTATTTATAAATTTTACTCATAAGTATGAAGCGGGAAGGATTATTCATTATATAAAATGTAGTAGATTTTTATCGAATACTTCTAGAGTGCAATGACGTGAGATGAAAAACCTGGAGTGTGCGGACGCCGTATCTACTTCGATAAAGCACGGGTCATATGCCAACTAATATGTAGAAATATTAATGTAAAATGGGTACGACGAGAGTAGGTAGGTACATTGTGCTTACGACAATGATATATTGTCACTGACATGTACAAAAATACAATGTACATACATGCTGTGACTTTATTGTATTGTTAATTTTTTATACATGATTATATTATTTTATGAATGTTTTTATTCTCCTTTTACTCATAATTATTATTGTTATACCTAATTATAAATTAACGTCATATCTAAAATGACCGAAATAATTATAGTTATTACCACATAAATTATTATAAATAAATTATTATTACATTCGGACAGATAGGTACAGTTTAATTGCAGTTGCGGGAATTGATTATATAAACGTATTGTAATTCATTGAATGCAAAATATTAGAATATTTTACGTAATTTATATATAGTTCGCATCGCTTATTTTTTCGTAATTATATGTCAGTTGTTACTACATATAGACCGATTCATTTGTAGTGTTAAGTGATATTAAAACATTATCATTTTAATTGATGAAAAGAATAGGTTATGGTTAGTTATACAATTTGTGAAGACTTTTGAGAATGTAAAGCTTTTAAACTTATACGCCCCTAGAAGACGAACTAACGTTTCATTAATAATTAGTTAGGGATCAGTAGTTACTACAGGGTTGTAGTCGATCTGTTCATCCGTGCATCTCTCAACTGCTCAATTCAATATTAAGACTAGAGGTTCCGTAGCCTATCGTGGTCGCCGAAGGTAGCACGGCCTAATGTATATGTGACTAGACAGGCGTCGCAACGATCATTGCTTATATATTTTTATTACAATGTACCTTATTTAACACTACTATTTATCTTTATCCAACGAAATTCACGTCTGACACTCAATTATTATAAAAATGGAGTACTGAGTAGGTATATTTTCTATGTATAGGAGGATCGGCATCAAAGCTGGTACGGACCGGGGTCCTTCATGAAATAGAAATCAAATATATGTCATTAGAAAATTATTTAAAGTACTTGCACATCTCCCTACATATAATTAAAGCGATTATGGCACGTCGATGCTGTAAGAAAATTTTGCGGTCCTACAATTACTATTATTCATTTAAGCAAATTTCTAATGATACAATATTATCTGGAGGTCCGATCCAATTCGTACTGAAAGGAAAATTAAACTCAACCATGAAAGCAAATAATTGCTTATAAATTCTCTCAGCACAAAATCTTGTGCACAAATGACTAGGTACCGTATGATTTAAACGTGATCGCACAAAATATCTAGTCACCTCTTAAATATGTAATTGTATGACAACTTACAAGCTTAATAATTATTACATTTCTTTTCATTTTTGAAATCATCAAAATGTATAGATGAAATATATTAGCTGCGTTCATTGTATGTCACCACGATGAATACTAGTTAATTACATATAAAAAATAATATTAAACAAATACAAATTATTAAAACCTATGTGGCGTTTTAATATTTATAGAGGAAACTCTTTTTAGTTTTGACTGCGAAGAATTGATTGTCATATTTGTAATTTTAAATTACGCTGTAGGTATCAAGAATATTTAAATAGAAAATTGTGAATATAATTTTCAACATGAATGCTAATTAATAAAAATTCGAAGGAACTGAAAAAAGACAAGTCTTACATAACCTTCTGTCTTATATAGTCTTACACCTGCCTAATAAAAAAGTAATGTTTTCATTCGCGTAATTGTCACAGCCTTTTTTAAATATTGGTATTTGTATTTCTCCCTTTTTAACATGAAACTTTTAATTTAATTTCCAATCTTGCAACTCAAAATATTATTATTACATGTTAGTGTAAGTGCATAAGTACATTTGAAAGCCATTAGATGGAAACAATGTGTTATCTATTTATTTATTCTCCCAATCTGAAATAAATATATGATGAAATGAAAACTGCAAAAATATAATTTTTTAGTAAGAACAATAGCCCAAAATAAATCCTAGTAACATAGTATATATCTCCTGTCACGCCTTGACAAATGTTACAGCATTGATATGTGTTTACTGAAACACAAAAGTGATAGGCGCCGAGAGATCTTTACCCTATATAAATAATATCATTAAAAATTATATTTGTAAACTACCGTTATTGGAATATTTGACTTTAGCTATCAAGTGAAAGTTTAGTATTAATAATACACGAATTATAATCCCAAATATCGCACCCGAACTAAAACTAAAGGCTGGCATTAATGCATTGCTCCTAGGTGCATTCTATGTTGTATCCTGTATGCTCTTATTTAGTATGTAAGTAATACGTAATTGCGTGTTAACAAACATATTTATGAAGATAATTGTGGTTCGCGGCACTTAATTTTGTGATTAATACGTATTACAATTAATAAAACATTGAAGTACCTACCCTTTAAATAAGCTTGTTTTCATTGCAACTGATCAAACATGTTGGACGTCATTTTTAAATGTTACTTAAAGAAGAAAAAAGCATGAGTGTTAGTACATAAGTTGATAATTAATAGGGCGTATAAATGCGATATTGTAGCTTAATTATAATACAACGGGTGTTTATTTGTATTTCAATAAGAAAGAGTCGTGGCGACGCTGGATGCACGGGAGGACAGGTTCGTGGGCGCCATCCCCTCCGATAGTACATGACCCTAAATCCTTCTAAAGCACTATCCACAGTTAATGCCACTAATATCTGAAATGCATTTAAGTTTCAATACTCGGAGATTACTCCGTTCTTGTACAAAAGAAACTTGTAAAATTTTATTGGAATTAATAATTGTTATAAAAACATTTAAAATACACAAATGCGTGTTTTTATTTCTAATATTATTTTATTCCCAATACCCTGCTGATTTTAAACAACAACTAAAACTTTTTTTCGAATGAATATAGCAAGGAAACACTTCAATGTTTTCAATTAGGTACCTACATTATATATTTCGATAATCATTATATGTATATACCG
>DWEM01001256.1:0-14909 GCA_018245935.1 Agara belti belti | reverse complement strand
AGCCCGTCAAATCAATTAGTTCACAGTTAATTGATCGCGCTCCGTCACGCGCTGACGGCAGACAACCGCCCGCTGTCAGTTTGACAGCTGTCAGATTTGATAGCTCAAGGTGGCGGGGGTGAGGACGATAGTTACCCATCTATTACAGAGGAATCGCAAAATTTAAACAACAAAATATATTACCCTGAATGTACAGAGTGGATAAAACTCAAAAGACATGACTCTCAAAATGTGTACTTCCATTCCCCAATAATTATATGCTAATATGTCAACAGATTAATTGATATTATACTTAGTTATAAATGTACAATTAATTAAACACACCAACAAATTCGATGCAGTGATTGCGGTACGAACGATGAAGCGTCCAGTAATAATTTTTTGTAACAAAAAACTACCAGCTACAGTTTATTATTATTCATCTCATAGACGTAGCGGGGACTGTATGTTTTTGATACTATTTAAAACAATAACAATCAAACGTACTTCCATAATAATGAACTATCAAATTGACACGCCCGAGCTCGCACTCACGAGCGCGATCACTTTATCTGGGATCAAACTGATGATTTATAAGCGGCGGCCTCCTACACCATTTATAATCTGTGCTGGCATAAATAAGCGGCCATAGACATACAGCCGCGGTGGCATTATCTGTGGGAAGGAGTTGATTGTTTTAGAGGAATCAATAGACAAATATTTGTGCTCGTTATCGTGTACGCTTGTACATTTTTATCAGCGCACCGTTGTACGTTGTACGGCGGTGCGGTGTAATAAAATTATAAATTTAATGTATGACCGTGGGAAAGCGCGTGGAATCGATGACGCTCGATGGAAACGTCGGAAGCGATATGAAACTACATGAAGTTGAAAGCTATTTAGCAGCAATCCGCGAATATCACTTATTATCTGCTATCCACGGGTTCTTCCAATTCAAAAGTACTTATTCTGGTCACAATTCATACTGTTATTTCGCCCTTTGTATCTATAGTGTTTGTGTGATTAAAGCGTGCTTTAATCAAATATTCTTCAATCCTTTAAACACACAAAAATCACATCAATCCGTTACTCCGTATTGCTGGATGCTGGTGAATATGTTTTTTGTCTTTATTTTTAAATTTAAAGTAACAACAGGTATAACAAATAAGATGCATATGCATTTTAATATGCTCCGATCCCAAAACCATTACCGGAATAAATGAAAGTCTTGGCTTTTTAGGTATTCTTCCAATCTCATCCTAGGCTTATCTAGTACCTACCTATTATAAAAATATAGGTATAAATACATATAAGTATGTTAAATAAACGTACTAGTAACGGAAGGTTTCAAGCGAGAAACTACAATGGCAACAATTGCACGCAGTCCAGGTCGTCCCGGGGGCCTCATCCGTTTTGTTCCGAAGCGGGCCTAACTTGTTTCGACGCGTCTCTACTCCTGCGCACTGTTGTACTAGCACGTTTAACATGAACAAGTAGATAAACTGAAATGTAACTACGATGATTTTCGAGGTTAAAACCACAACATTATACTAAGTTGTACCTAATGTTTCTTCGAACAACCTGAAACTCGCTTTTATATTGAAATTTTAGTTAAAAGTTACATGTAGCTTTCCTTCAAAGTAAAGTAAATTCACAGTTTATGTATATATAGAAGTACAAGTATATAATAATAGTATTTGTGCTAATTTCACATACGGCTACCTGACTCCGAATTAGGTAATTCAATGCCCATGTTATGGTTATAGGAAAGATGTTATACAAATACGGAACGGTTATTTAAATATTACCATTGGCGTTACGATTTACTTATTGGTCACAAAATATAGAAGGTACATGAACAATGAAGCGGGTGTACGAAGTGTGAACGTGCAGTTACCCGGGATTCCGGCAGCTCTCCCTGGGAGACCATCCGTCTTATGTCAGACAGGACACGATTCTGGCGAAGACGACCACTATTTACAACAGAAAGGGCTTAATACAAACGCTTGCTATAATCCACGTCGAAATTTCCTATTGATTGTTTTATCGACGTTTATGTCAAGTATAATATGTATTATATCAGAAATAAAGGCTTTAAGTATAATACATTTTTAAACAATACTACAAAATCTATCTTACTGACTGGCAGTGCAGCCAATTTGCTGATCTTTAGCCTGCCATTAGTTTAACATTGTAAGCCTCTACAAACTTCAGCTAAAGCTGGGCTCACATGTGGGTAAAAGGCTAAGCTAAACAATTTATTTCGTTCACACTTACAGCTTTTATCTGATTGAAATGTGTTTTCCCGTGGAAATTAGATATTATCCGCGAAACAAGTAGCCTATGTCACTCTTCGACCCTTTGACTACTTGTATAACAAAAATTACACGGACACATGGCTTCGTTGCGACGTGAAAAACGGACAAACAAACGCAACCTCGCATCGGTATGTATAAATATTTGTGTGTAAGTTACGTAAGCTAAAACGTTTGAGTCTGTTCAGTGGCATGCGAGCCCACGGCTACGCGCATACGCGTCCGTGACGACGACCTTACATGAAAATGTCGTTTCCATCAGCCCTCAGTTTCCGAACACATTAAGGCCGCACCGTATTATCTTACTCCCACTTAATGACCGGCGATGTTGACGAAAAAAACAGTGAACACCGTCGAGAGGCGACCTTTATCTCGCGCTGGCAACGAGACAACGGGAATGACAGCCGATGTCTTCATACCCGGCAAAAACAATGCCCTATCATTTTACATTATTAAAATCATGCATGCCGTAACAAAATGTACCCCTAATCTACCGCCATAGTGTCTCATTTTGCTTGCAGCTATAAAAAATCCTGAACATTTTTAAACGAAATCGACATTGGAATGTGAATTTTGTTGACTGGGAAATAAAATTTCAATTGCTTTTACGCAACACGAATCACCTTTTACCGTAAAAGGTCGAACCCACCTGTTTATTGGGTAATGCAAATTGAATTTTATTTGCAAATAGTTAAGGTGCAATGTCTCTTGGAAGGAAAATTGAAAGGGTTATTAGTCATTATTGAATAAGCATATCATAGTGTTGTGACGCGTCGTTTGATTAATAATGGAGTGAGCGTGTTCAGTGAGTTTTTTCGAAATGTTGATGTAGGTGACGCGTAACGCTTTTAGCTCGGTTTGTTTTGCCTTTTTTATCGGTTAATAACCGATTTATTTTGTATCGTGTATTGAGTTTGTTCGGTTATGGACTCGCGTGATTCTTACGTGAATAATATTCGAAGTTATTCTTCGAAAAACATGAAGACAGTTGTAAATAAATTAAAAACTTTATAACTCTGTGTGACTGGTTTTCTCTGTTTTATACCAAAAAGGCGTCTATTAGGCATAATTACATCTGTCTTCTAATATTGTTGTTTTTATGTAAATTGTCGCCAGCAATTCAAATTGGGTTTTTGCCGACACATGGATGAGTCAGCCACAATACAATTGTTAACACGGACAAATTGAAAAAATCAAAGGAAACCTCTATTTTCCGAGTAAAGCGTATTTTAATACTTTTAATAAGCAATTATACTCATAAATTGCATGATAATATTCGAAAACTAACTAGATCGATCGCAGTGTTTAGATTTTATCGATGCGTAATCAGTCATCTCCTCGCACCGGCGTACTGGTGTAGATTTTTAGCTTTTTTTTCAATTCCTTTCGTGATAATGAATAGACGTACCAACAAAAACCAGAAGTTGCGTTCGAGATTGATATGTTAATTATAATTAAGCGTATTCTCGTTCATGCTTGCCGGTTTCACACTGAAAGCGCACGATGTAGTTTTTTTTTACAAAATTGCATAATTTAAACAATTAGGTACGCACAGAATATTAATACATACTCAATAGTGAAAATACCTTGGTAAAAATAAGCGGTGCGTACATTTGGCGATCAGACTTTATAAACATGCAAAAAAGCGAAAAGAGGGGTAAATTTAAAAGCGCAAAGTATGTAGGTAGCGTAATAAAAATATCTCTATTTACAGACTTGTGTCCAGACAACAAGGAATGGCGGAACAAAAATGTTCTTAATGCATAATTGTTATTATTAAATAGGCGTATTATTTGTTTCAATTTACACTATTGTTTATTCGTTCGTCATCATTCTTGATAGATTAACTTCAACTTATTTGATCTGAACTGGGTACAATTATGAAAGAACTTTTCTTGTTCCTAGTAGAGCTCAGTATCAACCATTACTGGCCATTGATTGGTCTCTTGGTCGAATGGTTAGATCCCCTGACTGCAAAACCTGAAGTCGTGGGTTCGATTCCTACACATAACAAACATTTGTTTGTTTTATGTTTCGGTGTTATAAAAATATGAATGTCTATATTGTTATTATTATTTCCCAGCACAAATGTCATCTGCATACCGAACACGGGACCAGTCTTCGAACGATCATAACTACGTCAGCGTACTGGCGACAGTCACATCACCACAACATTACCATGCCAACATCGACACCTTTATCGTGTAGAACATAAGACTGGTTTTCGAAAGTTCCACGGACGCTCAAGTTGAGGAATATTTTAATGAGGTTGGACGTGTTAACTCCAGACGAGAGATAACGCCCTGGATGTAACAGATGATAGGGCTAGTGTAGGACGGTCGTAATGATCGCTTCCTATTATTGCCATCGACTATCATAATTCTATGGATATAATTATAATTATCTTAATTTTCTGCTGCAATGTTAGAGAGGCTCTTCACTGATCTATACTGCTCAATTCCTCTTGCTTAATAATATTTTCGATATTAATATTTTACATTTTTAATGAAAAGGACATAAATAGTTGAATAGATAGCACTTTTGTTTTTGTACTTAAACGACATATCCAAATTATGTAATGAAATATTTTATTACAATATCAATAAATACAAAACCAAACGTGTGTTATTATATAATGGTAATTTTGATTAATAAAATAACTTTACATCGATAAAATCTATCGACTCATTCCATCCCTAGCGGCATAGCGTGTATTCAATTAAGTTGTCGACTAAAGACTGCTTTCTCTCTCCTGCGAGAGAGCGGCGCGTATAGCGATCTCGCTCTACTTCGCAACGGAAGCACTCGTTATGATCAAATGATCAATGATAGGGGTTAGTGCACACTGAAGGGTTATTATTGTCGTACATTTTTTTCTGCGGCGTGGAAATTATTTAAGCTTTGCTAGACATGGGGATACGTGTAAAGTAATTATAGGTACATATAAGTAAAATTTACGTTTTTTGTATAAAATATATAGTCCCAGTGTGTAGAGTAGGTATATACAGTATTTTTAATATCGAAGGAACGCGACGTGTCGAGTGGTTAGAGACCCTGACTGGGATACCGGCAGTCGTAGGTTTGATTCTCTTTCAGGACAAACATTTGTATGAAGCGCACATTTGCTTATTCTGTGTCTGGGTGTAATAAAAATATCTATATAAATATTCTATCGTATGTATATCTGTAGTTTATCAGCTGTTCGGTTGCCAAAACACAGGCATTCAATTGCCTAATTTGGAATCAGATAACCGTGTGTGGAATTGCCCCCAGTTATTATCATATATGTACATATATTTGTCAGTATGGAGCTAGTGTCAATATCTATCAGCAATATCCGCTGGTTGTACGAAGCTGGTCGCAGATGCTGCTAACCTTCAGGACTGAGATGCTCGCTGGAATACACGTAGATGTATCTCTAAGTACACAAAATCAATAAGACTATACCTATTTTATTTGAGTTGCTGAATTTGACAAAGATTTAAATGCACGGTAGAGATGTAGAGACACAATGGTGTGATGCTGTACGTACAGCGAGTTGGTAACTGGTCACCAAATTTTTGTTAACTTGTCACCAAATCTTTGTTAACTTGTCACCAAATCTTTGTTAACTTGTCACCAAATCTTTGTTAACTTGTCACCAAACCTTTGTTAACTTGTCACCAAATCTTTGTTAACTTGTCACCAAATCTTTGTTAATTTGTCATCAAACCTTTGTTAACTTGTCACCAAATCTTTGTTAACTTGTCACTAAACGTTTGTTAACTTATCACCAAATCTTTACTAATATGTCACTAAAACTGATTTACCATGCAAAAGTTGTAGAGTTAACTTTCGAGATAAGAAACTTTAGAACTTTAGAGATAAGAAATTTTATTTGGTACATTTGCAACTTGAAAACATTTATTCTTAACAGTAACTAGGTACCTACCTACGAAAATACCTTCAGGTACCATTACAAGGCTTGTCATATTTGTAACACAAGTGCTAGGCATATCAACGTAAGCTTTCTGTAGCTACTCTTCTACATTTTAACTATACCAAATGTCACGTCCGTCTGCGCGTACAGCGGGCATAGGTATCTTAAAATGGTACGTATAAAGGTTTCTCTTCATGTTTCGCGTTCATTAAATTATAGCAAGTAATAAAGTCTTTAACGATAATATTGAAATAGTGAAGCAACTTATTTTTATGTATTTAAAAGAATATTCATATTTACGTAGGTACTTAGACACTTAGAAAACCAATGTATTGTATTATTACTCTTCACGGTGTCACGCTAATTTCTTCTTCAACCTATTTTCGCTCTGCTATTATGATACAAGAATCAAAGAATCAAAAATTAGGGCATACTGTCTACAAAGGGGTGTAGGGAATAAATAGGCATTAAACATCAAAGGGCGTCACTCAATAACGAGTCTGAAAGGAAAGTGACAATACACCGCTAAGTCGCAGCTGCAAAAACGAAAAAGCCAACGTTCGCACCTTCGCATCGATTTACGTCACGGGATAAATTGAAGCCTTCCAGTATTCCGGCCTGCGGACTGCCGGACCATTCGCAGCCGGCGGCCGAGCAAAAAAACATCCGCATCCACCATCCAGCCTCCCAGATTCGCAACTATTATCTCGAAACGACCAATCCAACATGGAGAATTAAGACGGGCGATCCCATTGGCCGCCGCGCACCCCGAAGCTCCGCCTCCGTCCCGGGCCCCGCCCGTCGACCACGAAAAGTTTCCAGAAGGCTTCGCCCGCTCGCAGACCACAAGCTCCGGCCGCCGCGCGGCGAATGTCGTAACGTCGAGCGCCGTGACCGTGGACCGCGTCTTTCCATTAAAATCACGTTGCTTATCCGCTTATCAGCGTTGCATCACTCGGATAACTCCGTCTCCGTCCGCGGGCGGCGTTCCGCGCACGTCAGACAGGGACGGCGAAACGGGCGCCGAGGTGCGGTTAAGAAAAATTGTATCGTAGCGAGCGCGCTCAGTGTCCGTCGGCTCGGCTGACGCGCGGGCGGTCGCGGCGCGGGTTCTGTCCCGATTTAAATTCGACGGCGAATTCCGGGACGCCTCGGCTGCGCTCCCGTAGTGATGTGTGTGTGACCCGGCGGCGGACGGTGGCTGCCGAACATGATGACCATGGACGTCGGGATGTACAACAACCAGCAGAGCGGCTACAGCGGCGAGTACTACCAGCAGGGCGCGCCGTACCAGCCGCCCTACGAGGGCTACCACGAGGGCTACTACGAGCCGGCCGCGCACTACTACGAGCCCGCGCTGCACGGCCAGGCGGGGAGCGCGCCCGTCATCAGCACGGACGCGGGACTGTGCTACACCAACCTGGACTACGGCGAGCTGCAGCAGGGCTACCCGGTGCACGCGCTGCCGCCGCACCCCGACGCCTTCGAGCACCGGGAGGAGGTGGCGCGGCACGACGACGGGCACGTCCACGACCACAAGATCGACAACCACTACCTGGAGACGAAGTACAACATGCACTTCGTGGACGAGGCCTCCGTGCAGTACGGCCACGGCTCGCCGCTGCCGTGTCCGGAGTTCGATCCGTACGCGCCGAAGGACGAGTTCGGGATGCGGGAGTATCCTCGAGACGGGGAGCACCACCTGGGCCACCAGCCCCACGCGTCCCACGCGGTCCCCACGTACAAATGGATGCAAGTCAAGCGAAATGTCCCCAAGCCGGCCGGTGAGTACGATCCACATTTATTGCTAATGTAACTCACTGTTACTATTATTCATAAGGCTATTGAAATATATTTAACACTCACTGAAATGGTTATATTATTACATAGTACCTACATAATTTTAGAGTAACATTCACACTGAGTATTAAGTAATGTAGTACCTATTCTAGACCAATTAAACTATGAATGTTTTGTAAAGGAAACAGGTGGTTTATACGTTTAACGACATTAAAAGTCTGGAAATTTTTACTCCAAAAGTTTTAGAAGTATTTTAAACCATCCGCCAGACGGGTGGACCACAACACGTATCACCACACACACCACTAGCACGAACGGCTAGTCTGTGTAGCTGAGGTTTTTTTTAAAAAGACATAAAGATATAAGTATATTACTCTGTAACTTCATTAGGAATTACTAGTATTTCGTTATATATTTTCCAAGTTATTTTAAATGGGCCAAACAATACCTTATTCAAGCACACAGAACCTTACGAGCCCTGAATAATTAAAACTTACTTATTCTACCTCAACATAGGTATATACTTTTTCCTCCATTAAGTAGTCAGAGAATATTGCTTGTTATAATTAAAATCACATTACTGATTTAAAGTATTATAGTCATATCACTAAAATAAAATAAAATAAAATACGGGAAAAAAATATTACTCTAGTTTTATTGATGTACTTAAATCAAAATTACAGTTTCATTTATTAATTTATATTAATGAAATTAATAAAAATATATACATCGGAAATAAGTACAAAAATCAAGAACGTCGATATTTTAAAAAAAATTATACTGAAATTCTTTTTCATTTTGTTAAAGCTTTTTGGAGTACAATAAAAATTTCTCATGTATTCCTGTCCATCAAGGGAACACACATTAAGCCTGCCATCGCGTTTGCGCGTTAGATAAGTCATTATATCCAGACGGAGTGTAATAACGGGACCTTAAAACTACCGAGAGACTTGTTAGTCATCTTTATATCCACTAATACCTACACTTCAAAGCCACATTCGAAACGCTATGACATGGAGTTTTTCAAGAAAGGCGTAAAAAAGCTCTCCTTAAAAACCGACAACGCGATGGAAACTCTTCTGGTGTTATATTAGCACCAACAAAAAATTTACTACAATAGAAAAGTCAAAAAAAGGTAATTGAACTTTAATCATACCGCAGCTACGGGGTGAGACCGGAAAATCAATAATTTCCTTTTTTTATATAGCCTGAATAAAATTGTATACGTTAGTAATTAATAAAATACAAAACAATATATTAAGAATCTTAAGCCTTCCTGTTGATATGTAAACAAATAAACAAATATCCTATATATAGGTATAACTTGGAATTATAGTAGGTACCTAGGTATACATCACTACATTGCATTAAATCACTTCGAGGTTCCAACGACATAATTACTTGAGCGATTTAGTGATAAAATAAATTAATAACCTATGAATAATATTACGGCACTGATCATTGATTTACATGCGCTTAATCTTGAGAGCTCGCGGACTTAGTTTTTCAAGAAGTAATTTATTGAGTGCCGACCCATAACACCGACGATTCGTATAATGTTATTAAGATAAAGATCAGATACAAAGTAGAACCTTCCTTAGTTTCGCTATAGCCAAACTAATCTCTTGCTTCCGGTTAGAGATCCTGACTACGAAACCGCCATTTCTATAAGGGTAGGCAGAAAGGCCTGCTTCAAAATTGCTTTTGTTCTTGCCTTTTTTAAGATAGGATAGCTTTCTTTTAACATAGCTCCTACTTGAAACTTACGGTTATGCCGTCTATTAGGAAAATAACGGATACAACAAAAAGTTTATACGCAGACAGAAATAACAAATTACGAAAGAATACCAGTATGAAACTTGTAACGAATGATTAGACGATCTTTATACAATAAAATAAATGTATTTCAACCGTGGTTGCCGCTGACCCAAAGCTCTACATGGCAACATGTGGCCGTCAAACTATTTGCCGCTCGGCAGGTGACCCCTGACACCGCGCTGCCACTCGTTGCGAGATCACTTGACGCGACCAGACCGGCCAATCGGCTATCCTGCACTGTACTAAGAATGTAGAGTATGGCGTAGAGACAGAATTTACAGTACTGTCCAATGTAGAATGTATCTCTTATACTTACAGTATCGTGTTACAGTACAGTACAGTGGAAAGTGTATATTTTGCAGTTATTGTGAATAATAATATAGAGCAATGTAGAGTATAAAATATATATCTTGTAATCAAAACTTCTGTATCGTATAGTTTCCTTGCAATTAAGAGTCATTTAGAGTATACGTATGTAGAGTTTTTCTTTGCATTGTAAAGAAAGAGTGATTCCTTGCAATGATGAATAATTTAATAGAGTAATTCAAAATTCTCGACTGCATTATATTGAAAAAGAATGTATCTGTTATAGAAATTGGATTCCACGTGAACGAAGTCACGGGTAAAAACTAGTAGTTTGTAAACATTATAATAAGTATACGGTTAATATTGTCTACTAATATACAAATAAGACAAGAAAAATAATCAAATTATTTGCTGCGCGAGTCGAAGTAACCCTTGACACCGGCTGCGCTGGCTACATTCACTGTGGCATCAGTCAAAATGTACAGAGTAATGACAGCACAGAGCATCCTATGCGGAATTACGATGATTATATTGAAATAACTTTCACATTTAAATCTGACCAGATAACCGATAAACGATATATTTTTCTTCTTTTTAACCGTCTTATCGTTACTGTAAAAAATGTAAATAACTCGCTATGACGTCGAGGGAAGACCTCCCGAGGAAACCTGCACGTTAACGTACTCGTATGTTATAGAAATAATATTTTTTGAAGTGCGTGAAGTCTGCCAATCCGCATTGGCCAGCGTGGTAGACTGCGGCCTCAAACCCTTTCACTTTGAGAGGAGACCCTAGTCTAGCAGTCAAATTCAAATTGTTTATTCATTATAAGGCATATATGTATATACATCCACTCAATGAAGGTGTTGTTTTAGTCATCGTTCCCAGGCTTTGTGCGCCCTTCGGGCTATAGTAGAACAAGAAGGTTGAAAAAAGTAAAACAAACCATTTCATAGACAGAAACCTCTGACCCCACTTACTCTGTGACGACGAACCATCAGACAGCAAGTGGCAGACTGTTCCTGACACCACACCGCGAGCCGTGACGTACATTTGACGAGATGTGTCGTTGCATCACCTGCGTTGCCCACCGTACTTATCATTTGACATCACAAATAGACATCACGAGCGGTACAGCTATAGCCTTTTCAGTAAAAAGGTTTTGTTTGAAAACGTTTAGAAAAATATATGTATTACACAGTATTAGCGAATTTTCTGTCAATATAAATACAGCGGATAGCAAAAAAATATACTGCCAAATGGTTCTGGGCCAGCGTGGCGGACTATGGTTTCAACGTCTCTAATTCTGGTAGTACCATATCCAATAATATAACAGTGAAAGGATTGATGATACTGATATTATAAAAAAACTATATTAAAAGTCAATATCTATGATTATTACTAATTAAAATGGTATATACGAAATAGGTAACATGAAATTAATTTTGTGTTATACGAGTATTGTCTCATTTTTGGATTGTACTAAACCGGCCTCTCATTTGAGGTTATTAAAGAAAAATCAAGATACATCCCAAGAAAATGGCCATATTTTGATATTACACACCTAACTCATCACAAAATCTATTCTGGGTGAGAATCGTACCTAGAACCTCCGCCTAAAGTTTATTTTATTGTAAGTGATGTGCGGGGGTGCCTCCGCTGGCAAACTAGGCTTTTACGCTTTCAGTGGCGGTATATCTCAAACATGCGTCACTTCGCGAACGCAGCAAGGTCGCAATGCTAGTAATTGCAAAATCGTGTTCCAATCTTAAAAATAAGGTTATCAAGAGCCAAGGTGAAGAAATATATGAATTCCAAATTGATCCGTGTAGAATGAGCGCCTACGGAGGCAAATTAATTATAATTATACTAATTGTTACTAACGGCTCCGTTCGCGAGCCGTGTTAAAGGCTGAATAATAGAAATAACTGGGACAGTTCAGACACGGCTATCCGATTCCAAATTAGGCAAATAAATGCCTGTGTTATGGTAACCGGACAGCTAATAAACATACATACAATATGATACCTATATAGATATTTTTACTACACCCCGGATATAACCAACAAATGTACTCATCACACAAATGTTTGTCTCGGGTGGGAATCGAACCCACGACCTCCGGTTTTGCAGTCAGGGTCTCTAACCACTCGACCACGAAACGAGTCAAAGGCTTATAATTGTATGTATATGTTAAATGAGAATTAGCAATAGGATAGTAATATCTACTTCTATGTTATTTCTATTTTATGAATATTAAAAATGATGATTTACCCCCCACGCAGGTGAAGGGTCACCTCCACAGCGAAGGCTTTCGCAATCATGACTTCATGACCCGAACGACACGCGATCAGAACAGATAAGGCTTCATACATGCAATATGAGGTTTACTTTCGTAATCGTATATTCGTTTGGATTAGTCGATCACGTTGTTAATGTACGAAGTTAACGTTCAAATTTCTTAAAGAAATCCTCCTTACGATTTTTTTTCCGACCATTTTTTGGTCTATAACTGGACCCGGTCCTATCATAGTGAGAGGGTTTTAGGCTAATTTAACATTCCACATAATATATGTATTATATTCGCGTCTACATCATCCAGCCAGGGTTGGCTGGTAGAAAATACCATGAGGCACTATGCTCGCCCTTCGTTTCTTACATGTATTGTAAAGAATATATAAAGAAAACAAAAATAATTCTCCTTATAATTTTAAAATTCGATATTCAACTTAATTCAATTCTTTCAAGATTCGACTTAAAAAGAGCTAGGTACAAAGTGTTCACCGCGTATTAGGTTTAAAGAATACTTATATGATTTCGATAATAATTCTAAAGGAAACAGTACGATAAAATCTGATGATTACTTGATTTGATGCATTATATAAATAAATATGCTGAAGTCACGTTCTGCAAGAGATAGAAACGATACGCATTTGATTATCCGACGGCTAACGACGATAGAGAATTTATATACATAAAGATATGATAATGAAATGACATAGATTTAAGAAAGTCGCTCATTTTCGATTACCGTTCGAATAATATTTTTCGCATACGCATTATTTTAAACGAATTTAGTAATATATTGTATGTTTCTGAAATGTAAGGTTACCGTAACGCAGGCATTTAATTGCTTAACTTGGAATCAGACAGCCGTGTGTGGAATTGTTCAAATTATTACTATTAGTGTAGTTTTGTTTGAACACAGCCAGTTGCAATATATTATGTGATCAATTTTGTTTTAAACGATGTTAATTTCTTCACGTATATATTATTATGAAACTGCATTGCCTAAAACGCAATAATAATCGTAGAGCGAAGAGAGGAAATTAAAGTTTTTCAAATCAGAACGCATGTATAGCGAAATACATTAATTGCTTTGTATTCACAAATTTAGTTTCCGTGCTATTTGACACGTTGCTATTAAAACGGTATACGAAAAGCTTTATTTTGAAAAACTTGTAGACATTACTTTTTTTTTGACCCTTTTATTGGACCGCTGGATCGGATGAGAGGATTTTACGCCATAGTCCACCACGCTGACCGAGTGCCTATTGGTAGACTTCACACACCTCAGAAAATATTAAACTCTGTAACATCTCTACGGTTGGCAGGAATCCTCACGACGTTTTACTTTACCGTTATAACGTGTAATGTTTAAATTTTAGTTATAAAACGCACGTAACAAGTCAGAGGTGCAGGGCAGGATCGAACCCTAACCCCGGAATGCGAAGCGGAATTTTAAACTACTGGAGCCGATATTTTGGAAATATACCATGCTTTAACAAGTATGTCTAGCAATAGGTCGAGACTTTTCGTTAGTATTCAAAACACGTACATTTTCTTCTACATGGTGCGACTGTAACGGACCAGCTATTTAAGTTACGTTCCAAATGTTACCGAAACGTATCCGCTACCCCTTGCCCTCGTTCCGAATCGCGTGTCATTACAAAAACAAACAAGATAACATTTAACATGAGGATTAGTTAAATCGTAAGGAGAGTCGCGTGTTCCGCGCCACGTCGACGTTCGGCCTGCTATGATTTCATTATTAGTAGACCATCACGCTACTCCCTGACGGGGTAGGCAGAGAGAAGCGAGTGGCGAATATTTCCATTCTTATAACCCGTGAGGGATACGGTATATAACAATGTAAGGGGCGCAAATAACAATATAATTCGGTAATATGTGTGTGGTCGTTTCTACATTTCAACTGTATTCTGTTTTTCTTTTATTTTCTCGGCAGTCCTTTAACTAATGATTAAAAAATAATTTTATTTTCAACAAAAAAGGCCTAATAATAAAAAAGACATTATTCTCACTGACCCATCACGCTCAAAGCCTACACAAAGCTAAGTTAAGGAACTAATCGAGCAAGTTAACGATAACCGATAGTTTAAGTGCCCACTAAACCGCTTCCATTAAAGTATCCATGTTGTTTAGTGGCCATTAAACAATAAACCATTAAATATGCTGATTAATAAAATTACTATCCATTATATTTTTAATAAAAAGCCATTTAAAGATACAGTCACACACAAGTTAAGCGTAAATAGGCAGTTCCAAGCCAAGCTTTGGTCATTCTGTTGCATCTCAGTTAATAAGTTTATAATTAAAAAAACATATACAGAGATGGTAATTAAAAAATATTGTGCTCTGCTGATAAATGTACATATATCTACACATACGATATAATAATCTAATATATAAAATTCTCGTGTCACAGTTTTCGTTGCCATACTCCTCCGAAACGACTTGACCGATTCTCATGA
>DWEM01001255.1:0-14911 GCA_018245935.1 Agara belti belti | reverse complement strand
AGTGAGGACTTTAGCGTAACGTCTAATGTACGGTACAATAAGTATCGAGCGGTTTGTCTTCGACGCAATACACTGAACGTGCGAAATGTTCAACAGGCATAACGAACTTCGACCTGCTCGGCGAGTTCGGGCGGATCGAGTGGCTCGGCAACTTCAAGCTGGTGCTGCTGTACAACGCGATATTCGCCGCCACGGTGACGCTGTGCCTCGTCAGCAAGTTCACGGCGAGCGTGCGCCGCGAGCTCTACAACAGGTTGGTGGAAAACGTCAACACGGTCGCGCACTGCGTGTCTTTCCTTAATAACTGACGTCGCGCCGCCCCCCCACGGACCGCGGTCACCAAGTTTACGACGACGACAAACGAATCCAATACGATTTCATGAATATCCCATACGGATCGGCAATCGCTTCGGTGAAAATTTAACACAGATTGTCATAGGAGTGTAACACGTAGTAGTTGTAAAAAAAAAATTGTTAACGTTTATGTAGAGTTCGTGTATAAAAATGTAGCATAACGCGCCGTGCACCAGTGTACCGTGCACGGCGGCGACCGGCGCGTGTTTAATTTTAAAAAAAGAAGATAGCGATCTGTCATCGAGAGTGATATTATTATTATTATTATTAATGTGTTGTGTTGTGTTGTGTTCCTAAAACCACGTAGAACTGTCTACTGTCACGTATGAAGTAATGATGAAACACAACATTTTTTAATACTTATATTAATTATCTATGTTATACGAAGTTCACAATATTGAAATCTTATATGAATAAATAAAAATAGTATAATAAATAAATAACATTATGGAAAAACTACTCTTGCATAACTAGTAACTCGGCATTTTATTTTTTTCATTAGGTACCTTGCATTTATTTATTTCTTTTTAAATTTGATTTCTGATTTATTGAATAGTTTGGTTTTTATTTAATGAATTATTATATTTAAAAAAATGACATTGAACTAATATGTAAGTTCTTGAGGAAAGATGCAGAATATTGAATGAATTATTTGATTTTATAACTAATGAGACTGAATTTGTTAACTAATAATTACAATTTTGTCGGAGATTATTTATTTTATTGTACGATCAATCTCTAATGTATCCCGTTGTTTAAATTGATTTGATTACAATTTAGTTAGAGTTCACAATATTATGTAAGACATATGTTAAAATGTACTGCCATGAGTGAGTGTTATCGGGTTGTTTATATTTAATTTATTATAGGATGTTAATTTTACACGCTGGTACTTAGATAATCTCCTTTATCTTTGTACAGTGTGAGCTCATGTAATGTTCGAATACAAAATGAATTTTATTAATAGCGAAAAGACATTTGAAGACTGTTATTAGAATGTAAATTGTACATTGAATCCTTTGCTCAATGTCACAGTTGTACCTGCAATGGCCGTTACATGTATGAGATTGTCCTTTTGTGCTGTGAGAGATGTGCGTTGAGGCTGTTTGATGTTGTACTCTAGTCGTGGTTTTCTGTGGTAATTGCAGGTGGAACGTTCGTCTATGAGCTACAATATTAAATTAAGAAAACAAATATTCGGATATATGTATCGCTATCATTGCTAACATACATGTCTGCACTAATTCTCACCAATCATACAATTGCTATGTACGGTTGAATCTTACCCGTGCTCTTATTATTCACAGAAAACTATACTGCTGTCCCCTAAATATATAATATATAACTTAAATATTAGGAAAATCATATTAGCGTACTGCAGATTGAAATATATTTATAGTTTAAGCCGTCTAATGAATAACTTTGTCTATAAATGATAAATTCTCGTGAGTAGTTGTTAAAGAGTCACTGTAAAATCTGTGAGAATAGCTGGTTACATAAGATATTAATTCATATAGAGAATTTATGGTTGCAATTCCATAGTTTTCGCATGTCTGTTTATCGAAGTTTCTGTATAAAGTGTAGTTGTGCTTAGTATTATAAATGAATAAAGGCCTGCGGTGCTACAGATAATGTTATGATCGGAGAATATTTCACTGTGTAACTTAAATGTGGCAGATTTATATTTTCTCATAGGTACTTTGTTCTGTTTAATGGGATTCTGTGTACTTGTAAGCCTTGTGTGAATTTTCATAGTGTAGTAAATATTTAGTGTGAATTTTATACATTTTGTATTATCTTGTACCAAACGTTGAGATTGCATTTGAAATAATATATGAAAAAATAGAAATGGTTCTTTTTATTTGTCATACCTATGTTTATAATCCCGGAATACCTCTTAGTTGGTTTTTTTATATGTATTTAAGAGTGCACAAAGAATTTTGTTATATAGTTTACAATTTTTCTAGCAGTACACATTTAATTTTGTAAATTATTTTGAATTTCATATTTTGCTCTCTACACATTGCACATTCGCTTTTTCATAAATGAGCTTCTAATTCATTGCTTTTTAATTTAGCTGTAATTAGTGTTTGTTACCGTCCAGTAGTAAGAATTCGGTCTCATTAGATCCAATATAAAATTGATCAGTTCTTTATTGAAGTTATATTTGTTTCTATTTTAACAGATTCAAATGGATAGCAGACGTGTTCACTGTACATGAAGATGTTCCTACAAATGTTACTGCCGCAAATCGCATTTCAGCGGAGAGAACTCTCATTGATAACATAGAGCATTGTGAAGATACAACAGACCATCAAAAGTCTGAATAAATTTTGGACTAAAAACTTATGTTTATGTCATATTAGCTTCAAAGACCATATGCGGTTGTCTTTATAGCAAGCTAGAAGGCAAGAATCCTTCATTGCAAGATGGATATAGAGAGAAATGGGCGAGGGCTGGTTTGCAGAAAATCCCTTGTCGGAAGCGAATAATGAGATATAAATATGTATTTGTAATTTTTATAATCTGTGATTCTTCTTAGACTTTGATGATATTATTAAGAAAATTATATGTGAAATAATAAAAAATTGATTTGGTATATGTTATTTGCTGTTATTATTTTTACCACAGTAAAAACATTAAGGCAAGGATACAAGTAAGCCGACAAGCTGATCTGGTAGAAGAAATTCCATTACACTCTAATCTTACTATTCTGTGTTAAGCTTAATAAATAAAATAGGTTAGTTATGTAAATAGTATTCAATACAGCTATAGATATTAAGCATCTGTGGCCACTGCGTTACTCTTAGCAGTCTGCAAGTTAATAGTGAGAACATATTTTATCTCCATTTCAATAGCGTATATTTAATCATATAGCTAGTAGTTAGCTCTTTCATGATTCTTGTTTTAATCAAATAAATAAAAATCAATTTTTACTGATTATCTGTTTTTTTTTGATTAGTTTCTTCTACAACTTCCAGTGGTGTTGCAAGCATGACAAACTTACCTAGCCTTCTAGAATGTGCTTTGATTATAAGTCTACGTGCATTATCCCTTATTACTTTGAGACTTAAGCTGCAGTTCAGGCCTAATATAAAGCCAAGGTTAATAACATCGTGCACACCTCTGACAAGATTATGGTTTTCTGCTCCACTAGTTAGAATTATGTTTCTAGATTTACCAACAGCATGATATGTATGTGCTAAAGTGATAATATTTTTTCTTACTGTTGAATCTTTTATTGCCGGGGCGTACATAAGTTCAAAAAACACATTGCGTTCTACAGCTTGTCTATACAATTTTTTATTTATTTTAAAAGCCAATTTAGAATCAGGATCAAATGTAATCACATCTATCTCTAGAGATCCGCATGCGTACTGAAATGCTTGTAATGTTTTCGGTAACACAGCCACGATATCGTATTTTTTGAGGTTCTCGGATTGATTGATTTTATGAGATATACTTGTATCAGAAAATTCCAGAGTCAGTCTTTGTAAAATATTTAGCTTACAACTATCTTTTATGTCTTGCGGTATATCTATTGGTGCTGGTATCAAATAACTCTTCTCTTTCTCCTTTGGATCACCTTTCTTCTTTTTCCTTTTAGGTTCGTCACTCGATTCTTCGAGGAAGGTGTTAATGGCAACAGTATGGAAACCAAATTTTTCTATGATACTGAGCTTCTTCAAGTCATACGTTTTGTTCAATGATAGATCACAGAATCCCCAATTCTTTAACTCCATATTTTTCTTGTAGGTTATTGTTAAACAGGAAACATAAAAATAGCTGTCATATTTACGAAATATACCCTTTTTGACAGACATGACAGTACATGACTCTGACAGTTTCGTTTAGAAATAATGATGTGATAGATATCGATTAAAAGATTATTTCTAAGTAATATCGATTTAATTTAATTAAATAAAAACGTTAAATTTATTTATGGAACCACAACCAAGAAATAAGATACGTAATTTTAATATCAGTAATGTGTTACGGTCCGCAGAAACATTATAACCAGAAAAATAATTCAAATGTCATTCCAAAATAGCAACCAGTCAAAATGAAGCATTGGAAATTTGGAACAATAGGTTGTGATTAATCAATTCACTTTGTCCAAATGGTTTTTCAGATTATAATAGCAGGAGAGTCACAATGCGAGAAGTTCGCCCAAGCTTGTTTAATAGCTGACTATCTTTCTCAAAACCTGCCAGAATTCTGCTATAGGCGGATAGAAAAGTCAGTCTTGGAGTGGAAGGTGGTAACTTTTATTAATTAATCAAATAAGATTAAACAAAGCAAATGCCTATATATGTTTTAAATATTTATTACAGCAATGGTTGTGTAAAATGAATCAAAAAAATAATTGGCATCACATGGGTACCTTACTAATATGGAAAGAGTTATTGGTGGATGGTAGCAAATCTTTTTATATAGGAGGAGCACCAGAATTTTTTGATTATTGTCATTCTTATTATAAGTTTGATACGTTTTTGGCATCGGAAAGGTTTGAAAATTTGATAAGCAATTACGCACAGTTACAACGAAAACAGAAAGAAGAAACCCACATGAAATATATTCAGACTAAATCACGTGTAGAAGAAAAAGCCGTAAAAAAAAAGTTTAGTGTTTGTATTTCTGGTGCTGTACATCCCTTAACTATGCATTTAATATCTGGGTTGTTAGACATGTCATTTGATAATAAACGATTTTCAAAAGTATATATTTATGACAAACAAGATACAATGCAATTTTTAGAATTTGTAGAACGTGAGTGTTACTACATTGGAAATAGCAATTTACCAAAGGTTGTGAAGTGTGTAAAGAAAATTGGAACTGCGCTTGCAAATTCAGACCTTCTAATTATACTGGACCATTTCCCTTTTGAGTATGTTTAATATAAGTGTAATATTGTACTTAAATTTTAAATATTACCAAATTCGAAGTATTTGAATTCACTTTCAGCGCAAGACTTTCAATCGGAGGATGGCTTTACAAAAATAAAAAAATAATGCATGCCTTAGCTTTGACGATCAATGCTTGTGCTTCGTCGAATTTGTGCATAATATTACCTAATCTCGGACCAGCTTGCTACAATGCGACCATATTAAAAAATGCAATCACGATTATAAAAAAGAATAACATTGTTGTTGCGACTTCCGATTTAGGGTTAAATATAGCTTCTATCGCTGCAAATATTGCTGAAGTACCAATGAGAAACATGTTTTGTCCACCTGTTTGGGGTTTTGTTGGAATAAATCATTTAGTGGACATTAGAACCACTATACATAAGTATAATTCTTTTTATCCTCTAGCTAGATATGCTAAAGTTTCAAAAACAACTCTATGTATTGGAACTCTAACACCTGAAATGCGTACTATGGAATATTTAATGCATTTTGATGAAAGCCTCTGGTTAAAGGTAGCGGAGAAAAATGTTAGTATGTACACGATTAATTACTATATAAATGAATATGAAGAAAATAAAGTATATAATAATTTAATTTGAACCTTTTAAAAATACTTTTCCATAGGGTAAAAGTGCAAAACGGGATATGAATAAAGCAATAGCTGTTCTGAATGCTATTCAGCTGTGGTTTTTAGAACCAGATTGCAATAAAATAATGTCCTTAGGAATTTCTTGCGATGGTGAGATTATTACATTAATGGGTATTTAAGTACGTTTCAGTCTTGTTGATATAACGCTTTCTATTTCGTACAACTTTATAGGTACTTTCGGACTATTTTTTGATGGAGTATTCTCGCAGCCAGCTTGTGTTATAAACGGAGAATGGCACCCAGCCAATAAATTTTTGATGCCCCGCGACCCGCAAATGAGTATTTGGTATTTAGAAAAAATTTCAAAACTTGTAATGGAATTAGGAAAACATGATTTACCTCATAACTTTTCTGCAGAATAGATTTTAATTTCTGTACTATTTACATTTTAATAAAGAAATTCAGCATATAATACTCGTTTGGTTCAATTTTGTAAGCAATTGATTAATCGACTATAGAGATATCGATTCTCTTGCCCGACTTAAAGCGTTAAACGATTTGTAAACAGGTACAGCACTAGCGAGTGCCAGATGAGACGTTTAGGTCCTACTCCTAGTGAATGTATTCTCTTGTTTTGCGGAGAAATGTTATGACGTGCTGTAGCTGTCTTTGTTTCAATAACATTCGACTACTTTTACACGAAAGTTGTAGTTAAAAATAATGTAATAAATCGCGTAGTAATGTTACGCGAGCTTATTGCAATGAATTTTTCCAAAGTATGATCGTGCCAATAGGAGATAGCATAGTTAGGTGTTCATATTGGTTAAGTTTAGTGAATGTTGTGCCAATAATGAGATAGTGGAGTGTTGTGATGTGGTTGTGGGACATGTGGGGCGTGCTGTGGACCGTCGAAGCCCTGGCGCAGGTGTTGGTGCTGGCGACGCCTCTGGAGCCGGAATTGCCGATCCCGCGAGGTGAGAGGACCTTGCCTCCTACGCCATCGTCTGCTTGCTAACCCTGCATGCACTACCTTGATACAAGTCCGCGTTACGCTTTTATAGTTTGTTCGTAATTTATTTTATTATTAAACTAAACTTTGGCAAAAGTTTACTTGTTTTTAATTCAACTCCCCATAAAACTTATTCGAAAACAAATTGAAACTATAAGTGTTATAAATATTTTTATGAATAAATATAGTTTTGTTAAGATTTCAAGTTTTATTATTCGTTATCTAATAGAAACAAGTTTGCAAAAAGTTTTCGAATGTAGATTTAAAACAGTGCTTAATATTTAATACATCAAAAGGTGTTGGGATAATACTTTTGCATAACAGTAACTTGGTTTATTGGAAACTTCAATACCATATTATCTTAAAAGAATAAGCACCAAGGTATACTTTGTAATGAAAAATATTATTATCAGTCATTATATTTCACATAATATCAAGCAATTTTTCCCATATTTCTTAGATTCTAGCAGAATCAGATCAAATTAGTAAATAAATCTTGACCATTAAATTGTTGCTTGTTTGATCACAAAAGAACATTTAAAAAGTTACTTAAAGTTAGCACATGAAGGAAGTATGTGACATGCAATATAACTAAATGCTTAGTGATTGATGCGACTGATTTATCTCCTTGTTCCCATTATTTTTATGTTTTTAAAGCTAAATACTTTTATAAATTAAAATTTGTACATACAAATGGAACAGTTAATTTATCATCACATTCACATAATTTCAATGTCTTAACTGCAGATACATGATCATTATGCTTCAGACACAGTATAAAGTTCTCATTAATATGCTTCAGTTTACCTGTTTCCTTCAATTGGTAAGATGGGTGTGTGGGTCCAGATTCCACTCAAGACAAATGTTTGTGGGATTAGCATGAACATTTGTTCTAAGCCTGTGTGTAAAATTATTTATCTATATCTGGTTACTTTGGGAAAAGATGGCTATCTATGGAACTGTCCCGAGATGTTATTGTATAACTTTTGGCCAAGTTAAAGGTTACCTCTTTTGATCAAAGGTAGTGCCAGATGAAATTATAACTAAATGTAATTTATTAAAATGGGATATTTAAAAATAGAATGTTTCTTTCTTTATTCAAATTTAAAAACAGTTATGTATGTAAAACAGCGTAGCATTTTTAAATAGGTCTAAATGAGCAGTGTTATTATACTTAATCAAATATCGACAAATTCAACAAAATTTCCAATTTCTAACTATATGGCCCATCATGTTCTTGTTGGAAAATAATGCAGTCATCAAATTGATTTACTGTTTTTAATAATATGTATATTTTGTATTTGATATATGCAAGCTGTTTCCATTTTATTTGAATTGCTATTATTTATTTATGATGCAGGAAAGTAAACTTTTAATTTAGCATATTATTGATCTGTATTGATTTAGGTGCAATCAATTTGTTTAGCTGTACATAATTTATTCTAATATATTTATGTAGTCTGCACCAATTGCTTTTATTATTTTGAAGTCATTCAACTCTAGAGCAGCTGTTTTGTGAATTCCAATGTTAACACAGAACAACACATAGGGACAGAATGTTTAATTAATAAGCTGGCTGTAAGACTTTATAGTCCTAAGACTGGGCACAGGTAACCTTGTAATTACGCGTAACTTCGAGCATAGACCATCAACCTATCTTTTCGATTGTTAAGCCGCCTTATAGGGTTTCGACAAGTTTATAACAATGCATCATATATTTTATTCCCCAATTACATTACAATGTTCAAATAAAGTTGTGACCAAGAAATACCAAAATACGTAAAAATATCGCAGTTTGTACACGCGACCATTTGTATAATATGAAAACCTTTTTATTTCGAAGTTCAAAAAACATTCTTAAAATCTAAATATAAGACGACAGTGTAGTGTTTCCAAAGTCCTCAAACTATTTATAATGCAGTTATTCTGTAACATAGGCGAGCCGATGCTGCTGTAACTAATTTGAAGTCTTTCTAAACCGATTGAAGCGAAAATAATGCACAAATAAAAGATATAGCGAAAAAACCACAAGCAGAAGTTTGCTATTTGTTTATCAGAATAATGTATATAAAAAATTTAGATCCATTTTCATTCTTTAAGGAAGTTCTTAAACCAATAAGAACAGTTTTAATCGGATAATTTTTAATATAACACAGGTAACGTCCTCAGAAAACCAGTCGAAATTGCTAGCTGCATGTCCTCTTAATGATGGGTGATCAGTTTACTTGACGCTGCCGGCCGCAAATCCCTACAAATTGCTCGGAGAGTCGATAATCCACCTGAAGGGCCAAGTCCCGGCGAGGGAGGCGATGCTTCCATCTTGCGCGCACATTAGTTCCCGCTACGCCCTGGAATGTTCTCATTTTCTTTTAATCGGACCGTATTGAGTATTTTCGGATTTCAATTTGTTCCGGTATCATTAAGAGAATCGTTTAGTTATTGCGGTCGGATTGTGTGGGGGTCTCGGATGGAATATCATTTGTGTGTGGAACGTAACAGCCAAATCGTTCCCCAATGAAAGTAACGGCACTCGCTTTCATAGCTCTGTTTTAGAATCGAATACTCTTCGATTCCAGATAAAGGTTTATGTTTCAAATTGAACAGTACCAACGTAGCGCAACTTTCTTGAGATCGTTTTCCGCCAAACTCTCCACATTTAGTATTCAATCCTTGGGAATTATTATGGTTTCCTTGTTGTAGGCGTCTTTTAGAAACCGTTAACCGTCCGCAGCCGTAGGCGTAAGTAAAAACCAGGACAGTTGAGATTTGCGGATTAAAATTTGTTTTTACACACCTAAATAATTGAAAACTAATTGTTTCCAAGGATAGTTTATAAGTAAACTCTTCCGCTTGCGTTAATGTTAAATAAAAAGTTCAGTAGTTCATCTGAAGCATTACAGATTGATAGACATTTTCATTTATAATATCATGTTTAACCAAGTTTCACTTCAAATGTGTTTTCTAAAGACATTAGGTACAAATAATTTCCACTAGGCGATCAAGCTCATTACACTACGCTTACCTACTTTATATGGATACGTAGTGAAGTATGATAGGAAGAAATCAAACGTTATTACGTATTTAGCGTGACTTTATGAACACTAGCTATAAATGGTGTCTATTAGGAGCGGTCGTTGCATTTTAATAGCTCGAAAGTATATAGCTTTCTATACTTTCTGGAATGTGTACAATTAAGTATATTCTTTAATCAGCGGTTGGAATATGACTTGTTAAATCTATTTCTGAGCGCTAGAATATAATAAATCTCTCGATTGTTGTGTGACGCACGAACGGGGCGCCGCGGCGGCGTCTTCGCGGCGGCGCTCGCTCGGATATCAGTTGCATAACAAGCGGGCGTTGCGTCCGGCTAACGGGACACTGGCGCGAGCAGGGAGACCCGACGCGGGCCGCCGTCACATCTACACCACTATCTCTATGCACAACGACAACAATACGACCGACCGGACCGGCCATTCGCATGAGCGTGATTATGATTCAACTCATCACGCAATTTTACAATGAAGGAGTTACGGTGCGACCTCACGAAACTTCCCCGTTTCGTCATTTCCCATCACGAAATATGTTTCGAACGTAAGCGCGGGCTGCGTGCGATCGTGAACGAGGCCGTGACTGATGCGGAGATGCCGAGTGATATTGTTGGAACGCACCTCGTCCAGTTCCAACGTTTAATGCACTAGTGTAATGTGTTATTGGACCTTTCGTCCACTAAGAGTTACGTGTATTTATGTAATTGTTTCGTACGTGATAGGCGCTGACCGCGATTCCCGTTTTCTGCCCCCGCGTACACCAAACTGGTTTATAAGTGCAATGGCAACTATATTTGCTAATGACTGTAAGGACCACTGAATTATGCATATTTGTTACCACGTCTGTAATATAAATACAAAACTCTTCATTGTAGAATATAATAGTATAATAGAGTAGAGGACTTATGAAGTGATTTATTCCAGACAACCTTAGGACAATAAACTGCAGAAGGGTTCGAGGGGACCCAAGGTTTGCGTTTCTGTATATAAAACACTTGATATTATGATATAAACTGTTACCCGCGGTTTCGCCCGCGCGGTCAAAAGAATTCATTTCGTTTACTTGTATATTTGCGCTCGTAACGTCGCCTATAGTGCTTATTTGATTAAAATTATTTTCTCGTAAAAATGACATACTCTTCAACTATCACCATTCCAAAAATCACATCGATCCGTCGGTCGGTTTAACGTGAAAGAAGGATAAACGAAAATATGCAGGGAACGTATTCCCATTATACTTAATAGCTCACTCGCTTAAGGTACCAACGTTCCTTAATTGTCTATATCAAATTCTATATTGTACAAAGTTTACAAGTACAGTAGTAACGTTTTGATAGAAATAGTGATTACTATTTATTTTTCCCGCCTACAGAAAGTAATGATTATAGTTACACTATCGCAAAATTAAGTCTTCATTTACAGCAGTTAATTAAGCAGTATATAACATGTCCAGTTTATATGATATTTACAAAGAGTATAAAACAAATATACTGCTCGTACGCTGAGATAAATATCTATTCAGTCGACCGTGTACATGCAGGACGCTATAAATATATTTTTATTACGCTTAGATAATTTGAAAAATACTTTGCCACTGATATTTTAGCACTATGTTTGTCATAAAATTTTGAAGCTATAAGTGTAATAAACATAATTTTTAAAGCATACCAAAACATCCGCTAAATGTAGCGGCAAACGTGTGCGAGTGTGTGTTTATTTGTTTTTGGGAAACATACAATTTTTAGTACATAAAATTATTGTGACAGTTAGAAAGAAACTGTAAGTACAGCAAAGTTTCCACTAATAAAGTTTGCTTGTTCATGAGTTCATTTTTTGCCACCTCGTCACCGGGCGGCCGTTATTGTACTAGGTACACGTTTATTAATGATGCAATGGTAAAGTAGTTAATGTTATTGAATCTGTGGGCCTTAAAAATGTACGTAGTAGCTATTTCGTAAAATCTTGCAATTAATTCTCCACGAGGATAATTGAGTAGTGTTGCAACTATTATCATAAGCCATTACACACGATGTGGCATTATAGGGTTCCTTATCTGTGGTAGCGAAAGCAATTATGTTGCAACTTGCTAGTGATAACTCGGATATAATAGAAATTAATAAATTAAATATTGATGCTAATGGCTGGCGTAGACATCTGCAATGAACGTGGTCGACGTTAAGAATAATGACAATAATTATGATAAAATTATTTGTAAAAATCGGCCATGAAATGAGTTGCAATTCGAGAAACCTATATAAATGTCATCGCTATATAATGAAACGAGTGTGTCGTTTGATATTGGCCCGCCTTTGTTCCTTTTAACGAGCTCCCCGCATCGACTTCGCTGAACTAAGTGTTAGAGCCAACGCTACAAATGACGTTTGAAGCCAATATATTGCTTATACTTGTATACATTTTGACACAAATCCTTGAAGATGACTATTTCTTCCATTGCTTAGTGCTTGATTAAATCAGTGAATTAATTCATAGGTTTCACTGTATTGGGGTCTAAGAAATGAACTTATTAATAAGGTCTAAATATTGTTTTTATCGTATCTTTTATTCCAGAATCTTTTATTTCGAAGCTCAACCTATTTATTTTGGACCTACTTTATTTTAACATTTTTACAGTAATCCATCACTGTTTGATTATTTTTAATTCAATGATTTGAGAGGCCAGATCTGTTATTGCAAGAAAGTTTTTAAACAGCAACTTCCAGAAATCTTATCGTGTCACGCGACATGGCAACCTTTGTCGTGACTTTTTACAACTCGTTCACGCGGGCTTTTGTGGCCCGGGGCCTGGAAGTGACCAGTCTTGCTTTATTTAAATAACGTCAAGAAACATTTTATGCGAAAGTCAATATATTTTAAGCTGTAATTTAATCATTAGCATCATTATGTATGTATAAGTAAATTTAAATAATTTCTCTTTCGTTTTTCGTTTTACAGAACAAATAGATGTCTTGACACCATGGTAATTAATCTATGGTAGATTAATCTATGGTACTCACCAATTTATACTAAGTAGAACAACAATCTTCTGATCAAATGTGATTTTTTCTCTGTATTTAAGTAAATCTTGATAGGTTTCCACGTGTGGGTAAATAACATAATGGGATTACAACACAATTATCAATGATGAGAACGTTGCGACAGCTCGTTGTCAGCCATTGTGCTGGCCTCGGCGCGACTTGACACTATTGTGCGAGGTTTCCACTGTGGATATAGAAACAGATATTTGGAAATAATTATTTACGAAAAATATAAACATTTTGTTACTTAAGCGTTAGGCATCTGAAATTGAGGTTAGAATTCCTGGCGCGCATTTAAAATTTACGAAATTATGTAAAGAAGTTACGTTTGTTTAACTGTATGAGGTTATGTGTGTTTTAAACATTGAATATCACATGGTGTAACTGAAGAATATCGTGGTATGGAAATCTGCGCACTTGAGTTTTCCATAAGTGTATTAAGGTGTGCGAGACATGCCAATTCATATATGGCCAGCGTGGTATGCCTTAACACTTATAATCCGAGTGAATCGACATTCAGATGTGGAACGATAAAGGCAGTGTTGAGAGAAACTTCTGAAATAGTCCACAATCCAAAATGCACACATCGATAGAGGAATCCTCTTTAGTTTTTGCTTAAGTCAGTCTCGGCTTTTATATGCATTCCTTACATATATAATATAATACATTTTCACGGCTATTAAGCGAAGTTGTATCTATTTATAATCTATATATCGCTTGGAGACCAGTCGATATATCCCAATTATCACTGAAGCTGTGATCACAATTCAGAACATACTCCGATACTTTGCAAACTTAAGGGCGAAGAATGTTTAGTCACGAATCGGAATTATTAGGGTATCGACAAACGATATACTAGGGCGTCTGCGAACGATGCACTTTAAATCTAAATGCGTTTAGTCGTCGTATGGTGACGCTTTTTAAACACCTTTCGTTAACTAATGTGTAACTACTATAGATTTTGTATTGAAATGCAATCCTATTCAACTAGATATAATTAAGGCTTAACATGTTTTTCCTAATGGTCATCGCAGATTAAATCTGACAATTTATTTTCTTAAGCAAAAACAATACGAAGCTATTACTGGCACATCGCCCTACTGTCCCAGTAGGTAACAAGATATTATTAGCCCATAATACAGCCTCACTAAAGAGAATAGCTTAAATGAAACTGGTTATTGTGTTAGACTAGTTCATTAGACGATTAGTCGCTGCGTATGAATGTCAGTAATGCGCCTTTATCTCGTCTCCATGGCAACTGAACTTGGTAATTAAACCTACATTTTAGTAGCATGTTCATAGATTCTGTTGCGCCTAAAATTTTTTTTTTTTCAACGATGGTTGATTTTTTAATACACTGAAATGCAACCACGTAATAAAATGTACACAATGTTACAATGTATTGCTTATTAAAAACGGTCGGAGACAAAATATTTTTCATTAACCCGTTCCTAATTAGTGCTGTAGTTTATTGGAACAATAATAAGAATATTCTCACGACAAGTTCAACCTAGATAGATTACTGAAGAGTACCAACGATATTATATAATTAGCTAAGTCATTCTTATTGTAATAACACTGTTTTTGCATAATGAGCATCTATCTTAGATCCGCGAGGCATAGCGCGTGTGAATTAATTGTAACAAGTCATTGCTTCATGTTGAACAAAAACTAAATGTCATAATCATCTCGACAAAAATGATTGATAGTTGTTTGGCGTGAGAGGAATATAGCTGTTGGTTACCATTCCAATGGGATATAATCAGATCACTTATCGGTTTTGGCTAAACAAAACTGTAATTGAATTATTGAAATGATTATGCAGTTAGCTTAAGATGTTTATTTTAATATGAAATTATGGCTATCGTGCCAAGACAACTGAAAAAATTTACAACAACAACAACATACCGTCACGCCAGGTCCCTAACGGGGTAGGCAGAAAGCACCGAGTGCCAAATATCTCTGTC
>DWEM01001254.1:0-14913 GCA_018245935.1 Agara belti belti | reverse complement strand
GATGTGTATGTGGTTTGTGGTTTGTATGTAAATAGATTATTTCTCACAAAACTCTATGTACCATACGATGATTCACAGAAATAATCTTCACCCTATTGTATGTAATTAAAAGATAAGTACTTTGTTGAAATAGTAAATAAACGCTACGAAAATGTCCTCTTCCTAGCTATACTCGAATTCATTTGCATATTTTCGTAGGCGGTAATGACCACACGTGACTGTGCTACGCTAGTTTTCAAACTGACTTCACATAAAAAATGCAATAAATTCTTTTACACATTAAAGTCAAAGATATCATCTTTCAGTGCAATATGTTGTTAAAAACATAACTCAAACAAATGTACTCAACATTGTTTGTTATATTGACAATTGTAAAGCGGATATAAAATCTCAATGTTTCCCGTTAAGGCGATAATGCAACGACGAATCAAAGTAAGAGAGAGAATGGAAAGAATAGTGTTACAATGTATCGGGAAAGCTGGCTTTGGCTTCGCGCCAGACATCCTGCAACCTTCATTGTGACCTTGCCGTCAATGACTTGTTGATCATCGATCCGACATGAGAAATAAAACTGCATGGGACACTGTCGCATCTAAACTTTGGTACTGAAGCACATTGAATTAATTTTAAAACCCTTTAACTTGTGAAAATGTTTTTTGTCATACAATAGAAATAAGATAGATATACCTATAAGTATCAGGGAACCTTTTTAAAAAATATTTTATTTATTTTCAATATAAAATTCTGGGGGTATTTTAGGGTCTTATAAATAATTATAGTAATTGTTAATACTCATTAAAATAATATAAAGATACATGAGTGTCTATTAAGATAAGAAGAAAAATATCTACCATTCTATAAAATGTAACTGAGTATTTCTTTGTAAAATGTTATCTACATGCATTTACGTTTTCGAAGTAGCTACACCTTAATTACTGCGCAAAGGGTCCACCACCCGTCGTCTACTGAAACTTCAAAGTGATTTTCAAAGTTTTCATTTTTCTTTATAAACCTTTCAAGCCAAAGAAACCGTTTTTAATTACACATTAATCATAAAGAAATGTGCAAAACCAATATTGCGATTTGTATGAGTGTCAAATGAGAGTGTTAGATTAAACTGGCTAAGGTAATATGATGTCTATAAAATTCATTGTAGGTACTAATAAAATATCATTCACAACGAAAAATGTTTACTAAATACATAAAGCGGGACATTAATGCATATTCTTTCACTTTCACTGTAATATTGTACACTAGTTGTATCAAGTAAAATTATATCGTCAGTTGCGTGACTGCCATTTATCCGATAGAAGCCAAAGACAATGGGATGAGTGGCAAAATTCTTGTCATTTCTCTAAAAGCAGGTATTTCAGTGCTGCATTCGATAGGCAAGACAGATATTTAGACGGCAAATTTGTAGGCATAATTCTAGCATAAATTTTATTGATATCCACTTCTAATCCAACTAATCTATCCCGCACATAAACTATTTACAACCTACAAGTGTACGTTCGTTTCGGTACCTCAATCAGACTAGGTTGCTTAATAGCGGTTACGTAGGTAAGACCCAACGATCGTATACCAAATCAACTTATGACTATTTTGTTACTGAAACAACGCATAAAACAAGTTTGAACATTTTAGTTGTAGTAGTACTTCTTAAAGTAACTATGAAAATGTTCGAAGACTGCAAATGATACGATTGAATTTCATGTCATATTTTAACAAATCACGAAAAAAGTTCAAGCCGCGCGAGTTTATGAAAAAAAATAACCGGTCTATGAGTTACTCTAACAATAAGATTAAGATTCCGATTACAGAACAGAAAACTGCATATTCAAGCAACTATCCTCAGGAAAGAATTTATCCATTGACTAGTCCTTTACTTTACATTTACTCGATCGACGGGCGCTCACAATGAAGACCTTTTCCTCCGGCTTGATAGACTTATTGCGACTTAAGACGGTCACTAGTTCTTTTCCTTTCGGCTTAGATGTCTTTACTCGTAATACTGACGTCCTTCATCCTTAAGCTCTTGTAGTACGCGCTCTTTTGCACGAATACTGCCGCCTATAGGCATTAAATAAATAAATTTATTTACTTATTTTGTTTATCATCATTGCCAATTTGTTAATGTCAAAGCATTCCATATAGTGGTGGGCATCGAATTACAAAATACAATGAAAAATAAACAGTTTTTATTAATAACACAGTACGTAACGAGTGGAAGGCTATTTTTAACGTTCGTTAACAAAGCTGTCATCGGCTATGAAAAATGCAGAGGGAGCGGGAAAGGTCGCCAGCCAGCCCACCTGTGTAACTCACTAGGCAATAATATGCAAATGAAATTGGTTCAGGTCACTGTGCCAAATTGCATGGGGAGGTGCGGGTTTATGAAGAGCGTAAACCTCCCGATTGTGGGCCTAAAACATAGGAAATGCGGTAAAATAACAAATGGACCCATTAATAATCGCGTGACTGGCCGTATTTTAACGTAATTAATGAAAACCGATACGCTAATTTGTATTAATTATATTTTTCATGTAACAACCGCATTTGATGGCTGCTTTCCACAATGTTATGACATCGCAATCACGCAAATCTGCGTTTTATACATACACGCCCTCTTCGCTTCTCATTCCAAATTATTATAAAACTTTTATATTTTTGTACTTCTGAATATTGATAGAATATTTTAAACCACTTTTTTGCAGTAATCATTTACAATTGTTCTGTACGAGTACATCATCTGAAGCTGGAGGGCTACAATCGCTGCTATTGTTTCTGCTAAAATGCTTGTATTGTTTTATTCCAATCTGAATGTTACAGTACAACATTGGATATATGCCACACATATACATACCTACGTATATTAAAAGAAACAAAACCAGAATGTTAAAAATATATGTTATAGAAGTATTAAGTATGTAATTATTTTTAAGCCTCATAATACTTAGGTAAGTATAAATTAGGAGTAGAAGTTTTAACAATATCACAGTTTTCAAATCGAAATTCGTCTGAGTGTATGAGTACGCCATTTCAATAGTGTGAAGTTTAATACCAATATAAAATCGGAATACGTTTGGCGTGCCTCCAGGCTCATACAAAACATAGCGTAGCACCAATAAAAGTATGTCTCGCAGTATATCTTAAACGCTTGCCAGCCCTCATTTCTTGTTATCGAACCCTGTTTATAAGTACCATGTGATTGATATACATGATTTTTCTATTTCTCACTAAACCAAAATATGAATATGGTAAAGAAACAGATATGTATGCTCATAATGTGTGCGCACAAGAAACCTAAGAAGGTTTTTTAAATGAACGCCAAACCGTTTTTGATTAAATTTCTTGTTACGTTCTTAACTACTTCCATAATAGTACAACTTCCGAATGAGACCTCATACAAAATGGGGAAATACTTTGCCCTTTTGAGAACAAAGGATGAAGGTTCCACATTGTTTGGGTACGGTACTGCAAAGTCTACATCGTGACTAAGTAGGTACCGCAAGATTATCTATGCACACGGCATATACCAAATAATCGCCCATTTACTACAAGTCAAATCATCGCAGCCTTATACAAAATATTTATTTTTTCGCTATTACGAATTGCGAAACTGACTCAATTACTCATAAAGTCATAAACAATAACTTTTTAGTATCATCAATCTTTGCAGTGTCATTTACGATAATTTGACTAACTTTGAAGAATTGGCGTGGCCTCGTCTCCGAAGACCTACTTGTTTTAAAAACAGAAAACTTTACGTATTTTTTGTACTAACAGTTGAGGTATGTGAGTAGAACGTTGGATTTAGTGACCGCTGTAGCTTCTATCTCTCATAGACGAAATTGAGCTCGAGATCAGCCACAAATGTATTGATGGCTGGAGAAGGGTTCCTTCGAAACTGTAGAAAATGAAGCTAACCTTTCCTAAGTTGCAAAAATTTATTAGGATAAAATCCTTACATAAACACAGAGCCCATGGACCGCAGAAAATATCTTTATAGATTTTTGACAAAAACATCTCTTTCGATTTTAAAAACTAGAATTATTTTCACTTTTGCTGTTCGCTAACCACCTGACATTGTGAAAATATACTGCTACCTACTCTAGATATATTGCAGGTGAAAGTTTCGTCAAAATCGGTCCAGCCGTTTTAGAGATTAGCGGAAACAAACAGACAGGCAAACATTTGAAGAATTGGATTTCTGCTCTAAGTACTACATATACTCGTATATATACTTGTACTATGTGCATTGAATAAAAAGCTAAATTACAAACAGACACTTCATTTTATTATATCAATAATATGTATAAATCATAGTTTTTGAATCCGACTATTAATAAAATTTCTATGTGGTACGGAACTGTAGAAATGTCAGCTGTATATTTTTAGCTGTGTGGTTAAGTGAAATAACGAGTAAAGGAAAAAATTGTTCGGGTTGGCCTCGTTTCGATGCTCTTTTTTCATTGTTCACAAAGGTCTAGAAAGTACCATGCGCTTTTAATACTGCAATGAGAACATTTGGTTTAAATGTCGCCCCTACAACAAAAGCACGAAAAAACAGGCGAAGACAGACCCTTTGTTTTCCCCGCATTGAACAAGAACAAAAATTAAATCCATGAAAAGTCTTGGCAAAATAGTAGCATGACAAAACTTGTTGATAAATTTTACAGCCTTATATGTATAAAAAGTAACTAGCAAGATGTAAACAGTAGAATTTTATTGGTATTATTTAAAAACCAATGATTTGTACTAATTAAAGAAAAACGCAGAGTAAAATAAAGAGCCTTCAATTGTAGTAAGGCCTCAATGAACAACATTCGGTGTCAAAGATGTCGGCAAGCATAATGCTATGCAAAATAGCTGATTAGATGTGTTTTCAAAGAGGATCTACAGTCAGAACTGTCATGGTTGAGTTAGAAATATATTACATTTGATTTGTCCAGAAAGACAGATTTTTCTACCAGGAAAAGAGAAAAGAGACAAATGTTACGTTATTCGGTGTTGTTTGAGTACATGCTCACCTGTGGTGCCTGTTTGTCTCATTGCTAAGGAATATTTATAAAAATAAAATGGAGTTTTATCAGCATCAACAACAGCGCGGAAACTAATTTAATAAACATTGCATATGTATGTAAACAATATATTTTGTAATAAAATAACGTAACGTAACATCACGCCTGTATTCCCCGAAGGGGTAGGCAGAAGAGTGTAGTACACCCCACATTTCACCAGTTACGTCTAAGTCCCACAATGGAATAGGTGGTAAGCCTATTACCATGCACCGAGCACACATCCAGACTCCGAGTCACTGCTAGAAATTCTAAATTAGAAAAATCCAACAGTACCCAACCCGGGATTTAAACCCCCGACCTCCCGATCGGCAGTCGCGCTAGCAACCGGTCGTCCAACGAGGCAGTCAAAATATATATTAAAAATATAATTATATAAGTTTCAGTGGAACTAAATTTGTGAAGGGGTTGGTCACAAATCAATCTTAGGCACGTGCCAAGGAATGCCATCTGGAGACCCATATATTCTAACTTTGTCGATGTAATCCATCAAAGAAGGCAAAGTATAGAAAGTGATATTTTTTTCAAAGATCAGAAGCTTGTTAAGTTCGAGAATAACGTAATTTTTTTTGGAAAATAAATAATGATACGTACATATCAGTTTTTAAAATAAATTATTTTTGAAAAATATAAAACTACGGAATAAAACAAATCTTGCCCATCCGCTTCGGTCGATGAAAGATAAATAAATAATCATACGTTTTTCCGAAGTTCGAAATAAAGAAAAGCTTTTAAAGGAAGCGATCAGAAATCAATCGTCGGTACGTGTCTCGAGTCTAAAAGAAAACACATACCTACATATAATACAGAATAGGAAAGATGTCGTCTAAATATTTATTAAGGACGGACGTCACACGAACGTGTTATAAATAATTAATTTCTGAGCTTTCTTAAAGAGACAAATTTATGAACGCATACATTTTAACTATTAGTTTTCATAGTGCTAGCAAGCAGCACTGCTTAGTGGTTTGAAATTCAGCCTCGCACTTGGAAGATCTGGATTCAAATCCTGGCGCGCACTTCTGACTTGTTACGTGCGTTTTTACCAGTATAACTTAAAATTTTAATATCACTTGCTATAACGCAGAAGGATAACATCGTGAGGAAACCTGCACACCTTAGACACAGTATAAAAAAAAATGTTATGTTTACGATATGTATGAAATCTACCAATCCCCACTTGACCAGCGTGGTACACTAAGGCTAAAAACGCTCACACTATGAGATGAGACTCATAGTGTTTGCTTCAAAATTGGTGGCGTTCAAACAAACTTTCAGCCTCTATTTAACCCTGTTAGAGTCAACCATCAAAAAATCCTCCCTTAGTGGGCCTACGTCCTATACGTAATCCACTTTTCAAACTTCATATTTCTAGTTTCAGTAGTTTAGGCCCTTCGATGATGAATCAGTCAGAATCAACTTGAAAATTTATATTACTGCGGTAGAGAGTAAAAAACTAGTAACACTCTATAATTTTCACTAAATACTTTACTCATTAGTATTACAATGCTAAGGCAAAATTATGTAGCACCCGCTACTTTTAGAATGACATGACTTTTGTCCTAGCCAATTATACGTTTATACTATAACGACGTAAATATGAGCAACATTCCCGAAAACAAATAACACAAACGAATCCGACTGAATTTTGCAGTTTATTTCAAACAATTGTGTTATATGTAAATAGCGCTTGTCCGTGCGAACGTAACACGGGTGAAGTCTAAAATCAATCAGCGGGACGTGCCGCGTAGTCTATCACAGATAGCACACATCGGGCCCCGCGATTGCTTTGTGCCACAGGAAATTAGTTTCCAAGTTGTGAGCGAATTCTCTCGGACCGATCACTTCGTCGTGCACCAATGTCGCTTGCAAACAATTCTCTGAACGACCCTAAATTAAGTGGATTTGTCTTCTTATTGTTCATCGATATAAACGTGACTTATAGCGCAGAAGCATGTACTACCTAACAGTGTATTGTCAATAAATTGGTTGTTATATCCGAAAATACCAATAATAGACCAGTATACAAATTTTTGGCTTATTGAAATGTTTTCGATAAGACATTTACTGAAAGGTATTCAAAGCACAAAACACGATAACCTATTTATTGAAACAGAAGCAATGACAATTGTGTAGATGTTTCCAATTCCTTTCACCAAACCATAAATCTCACCCTTTCGACAGCCGGCCGTATTACTTCACGTCAAAATCGAATTGCTCCATTGTGCAGGAGGTATTAATAAATTGCTATTTTACAGGAAATGCAGTAGCTGTCGAATGCAATGCATTTAAATGATGGATGTGTACCGCAGCGCTCCGTCACTTGCGATGCAGTGACAGGCCGTGGTTGGTATGACTCCGTACCACCTTGCACCACGACTACTAATCATCTTGTCAAAAGAACTCTAAACTTTCCAACTTGCAAAATATCCTTAGTAAAACATTAGCCGCAACGATTCTGCAGTAATGTTCAAAGTTTTACGTAGACCTATTAGATTTTATTGAGTCAGTAATGTTTTGCGATTGTGCTCAATTTTCTTATTTTGAAGTAAGATGCCCTGAATTGTAAAAAATGAAATTAGTTTGAAAATTTGTTTATAATCCATACTAGTCCATACTAATATTATAAACGCGAAAATGTGTTTGTTTGTCTGTTTGGTTGGCCTTCTTTCACGTCAAAAGGAAGCAACGGATCGATGTGATTTTTGGTAAAGAGGTAGTTGACCGGCTGGAGAGTGACACAGGCCACTCTTATTCACGGAAAAATATTTCATTTCTACGGGGAAACAGGTTTAATCAAATAAGCGCTATAAATGGCGTTACGGGCGCGAAAACGGTATAAGGTTTGATCAAAACAAATTATTCTGACAATGCGGGCGAAGCCACGGGTAACAGCTAGTCTCATAAATATAAATTAACATTGAAGGGGGAGAAGAAGTGTGGTTGTAGTTCGTGTGTTGATTTATATTTTTGATTCTCGCGTTCTCTTGATTTCTGTATATGTAGGAGGGGGCACAAAAATTTTACAATTTACTTTTTGCTAACAGTTGACTGCGAAGTGATTTTACATGTTATAGTAATTGATTTCTTACGTTAAAGTGTATTTTAAATGTAAAAATAATGTGTTGCTACATAAATTCTATTCGAAGGGCACCGGAAACTGACGTGATCAAAATTGCAACAAGGTTAATGATGTCTGTCTGACACGACACTATTTATTTTTTCAAAGCATTGATTTTAGGGCCGATTCTGATTCACATAACGTTGAATAAGTTATATATGTATATCAGTATGTTATTTCTAAAAAGAAGCACTTACATACATTTCTAGGACTCTGAAATCAATATTTTAAGTTGAACTATTTAAGAGTAACGATAACATTTATTAGTTAATACAATCAGTTCAATCGAAAATATATATAATCATTTAATATATAAACACCACTGTTCAAATATGTAACTCTTAAACTGATCATACATATATGTATGTATGTACATATGTTTAATAGCGAAAGTTTGAAACTGTTCATTGCCCAGAATGAAAAAACTTAAATAACCTTTCGATCGATAAGAGCACTTCAAAATTTCCCTTCGATATATGTATGGTTGGTGCTTATATGATAGAAAGGTAATAAATGTCCTCCGTGTATTAAGTAATTAAAAGTAGATAGTTATCGATATTGAAGTATCGATTGGTTCATTAAAAACCTTTCGGAGACAGGAAATAGAGACACTTGTAAAATTGGATATTAATGAAAAGTCGATACATTTTAACCGCAAATGAAAACCGAATGATGTGATGGCTCGGTCGACAGCGCGGTTTTATTGTTTTCGATTTTCATCAAGTGAACGTGAAATGTTGCTGTATAATGATTACGAAACATTATATCAGTTATGCTTTGTTGGTTGAGTGTCCCTCGTCACTATCGATCCATAAATTTGACTATTATTTCATATGTGCAGAGATTTTAAGAGCAAGATAACCTAAATAAACAATCGTTTAACTCATATGAACGATTTTGAAGATGCTTGAAATCTTCCAACTGAGTTTATATCCGCCAGTTATCACAAAAATCCTATAGCAAAGACAAAAGCATTGGAATCTATGAGCTAACTAAATAGTTGAGTAATTTATATTGAAAATGAACTCTAAGTTAGACTGCTAAATTTAAAAAGATGCCATAATGAGTTACAATGATATCCTACGCGAAATCTAATTGGCTTACTTAGGTGGCATGTGGAAGCAGGTACTCCTACACCTTCGAAATTGCCTGGAATGAGAAAATTGAAAATAAATAACATTTATAAATATCTTAAACACTGTGTTTAACAGTTTCGATGGGTTAGAATAAGAATAACACTAAGAATAACAATTCAATAAATTTGTTTTATATGATTAAATTGATCTAATTTTTAATTCGTATTTTAACATTACTTATTCACAACATAAATGGTAAATTTGAATATCCAAACATATTACATTTTTCAAATACGTCCAATATTAGGTTTCTATTACCCGACTTTTACGAGGCGATTGATCCCATATACTTGTGCTACTTACCTAAGTACCCATTGTAAATATGCCTGGAAGTGCTCGTAAACCGAATCTTGTAATTTTAACTAACCTATTTACGAGCACATACTGAAGCTTGTAGTTTCGTTACTACACCAAATTGCTAGAATATTGATTGAATGAAATGTTCATTGTAGGCATGTGTTAGTAGTTCCTTATTTACGACAAAATAAACCAGAAAAATAGTAATGCTAGTACACGCAATGGAAAAAAATAAAAAATACTAATAAACTAAACTGATCTAACGAAACATAACATATGTATATACATATACCATATACATATGTATATGGTCTATATTTAGTTTACATTTCCGTCAAATCAGAAAGCGAAGATTTCAATAAAACATTTCTTCAATATAGTCACGATTGTTAAGATTTTTATATGACTATAAAAATAATAAACTGCTCTTTTGAGATGTCACATAAAAAGTTATGGTTCTCTTTTTTTACCGACGTTCGCAGTACTGTACAATTTTATTGGGTCTTAAGTAGTGAGTGTCTGTCAGGATAATCGTTTCCAAAGTCTTTTCTTAGTAACATCCCAAGGGTAAATTCAATGCAACTACTTGAGACAGTTTACTGACAAAGCACTTAAGTTATAGTTCGAAAAAATGTTACACTTAATAAATAACTTATGTTAAGCGCTAAGGCAGGTCGTATACAGATAATGACGAGCAAAATCACTAACAGGTTTATTGACACTTTCTGATTTAGCTAAAATGATTTGGCCCGGGTGAGAAATAGAACATGCTTTTTCAAAGAATATAGAACAATTTAATAAACTCTAATTGGCAAGTTAGCTTTGTACGTTTAGATATTTATAACTAAACTTAAAGCAAACAGGTAAATAAAACGGTCAAATGCCTACATAGAACACTCAACTTGAAATCTCTAACCGTAATAGTAACAGGTTATCCGTGTCACCTAAAATAACATGTGTCGCGGACAGTAACATTCTCCGTTCAGAAATGAGACCCAAGGAGAAAACACAAACGGTTTATTAAGGTAGTTTTATGAAAAGGTTAGCAAAATGTGAATCTAATATCAGACAATTAAAATAAACTCCTAGATACATGAAATCTCGTTGAAGCAAAGGGCATTTTTTTTAAATAGTCTAATTAAACTCAGGGATTTTGGCAGCAAATCGATAACCGCGCGGGTAGCTAAGAAAAATAAAGTAGGTATATGCACAAAGTATATACACACGTAACATGAATTGTATTAAAAGTACAAGTATGATGTAACCATTGGCGGTCTGAATCCACTCCCTTTATGCAGTAATATGCATAAATTTAAATGCTATTCGCAATGTTCTAACAGTCTCACAAAAACTATTGATTCAACCATCACGGACGAGAACGTTTACCGCGCACGTTGCTAAATCGTACTCGAATCCACTTCCTATGTATTTGTATTCTCTTATATGAATTGCATAAGTAGAGCATTTTGAAAAGTGCCACGTTGTACCTTTCGGGGAACACTGAAGCCGGCAGACCAATACGTTCCTTAGCAGTGCTCTTGTTTACTCCGTCTCTTCCTACCACTGACACTTAAGGTATCCTAGCTGATATGAATACTTCAAGATTTTGTTCTAAGAGATAGTGATTGGATGCTATAACGGTCACGTACTCGAATTATATTGGTCGTTGGTGTAAATAGATACAATAGATATAGATGTAATACGAACATAATATGTATGAATATCTAAAGAGTTTATCACAATGACAAAAGAGTTTAGCACTAATACAGTCTACACTAATTATAACTAGCGCTAATATAAATGATGAAGGCGTAACAGCGAAGACATTGCTGTCTTAAACAGAAAAATGTCCGTAAACACTATACACGTCAATACAAAACGGAATGGCAAGCTACGGCAATGTGAAACTATCATAATTGATATTTAATTTAAAACGACTAATTATTCAGCTAAATTATTAGGCAGATCTTATAAAAAATCAATTTGTTTTCTCTATTACGAGGAATCTTTGTCTTAAGAATAAAGTTCATATGGGCGCGCAGAGAAGGAGTAACTAGTTAGTTATAATATCTGGATAATTTTAAATTGAAAATAAGGCAATAGCGAGAACGTTACCTCGCTTCTCTCATTATACGCTTCAGACATTAAATCCTCGTATGTACGACACGCGAGACTGCGTCCATATTGTTTAGCGTCAGGAATTAATTAAAATTCACCTGTGTCCCTCTGGTAATTACATGCTTTAATTTGTATTCAAATTTTCAACAGACTTCAAAAAAAGGAGGAGGTTCTCAATTCGTCTGTATTTTTTTTCAGATTCAATAGAAGGATCTTATATAATTAATAGGACTAATTAGTTAGGTACATCTTTATCGCCATACTACGTAAATGTTCTGTTACGGTTATGTTAAAGTTTCATTTCATAAAAAAAATTTAGCGAAAATCACAAATGGTCGACTACAAAACAATAAAATATTTATTTATAGCAAAATGATCGATCGGCAGAACTATGAAGAAAAATAAAGAAAAACAATCAAAACTCCGTTTCAAAGAGAAACTTCAATACCGGTTTGAAGACTAAGTGACAGCTATAGCTACCTATAACGCTAAAGAAAAATATTTTTCATTTCACTTTGAGGTACTACTTAGACAGTACATGAAAACGTGTAATTTAGTTAATTATTATTTATGATCAGTTTTAGTGTATTATATGTGCCAAATCATTCAACCGTTATGTACACCTATTTTAATAGAATGAAACAAAAGTATAGTGCATAGTATTACATAATAAGACATTTATAATTAATATAATGTTGTGTACTTTAATACAAAAAAATGTTAAAATATCTCTTGCCATACAGCTCGCTCAGAATATATTAAAAATATGTTAATTGAAAATGGGCTTAATAAACAACGGATCATCTCACATTGAAAAAGCTTATTGAAAGGTCAAGAACAGACCCAAGAGACGAGTTTAACAAGATAAAAACTTTTTAACAAAAAATGAAACCGCCGAAAAAAATGAAAAGCAAAAAATAATAAATATTTTTTATTTAATCTTAATAAGTAAGTTCTTAAACTCCTGTTAATATATCTGAGTATTTATTTTTTTAATTATTAATTAACCTTAACAATTAAGTTCTTAAATTAATCTAAATAATACCTAAGTATTTTTGAGTCGGTGCCAAACATTATTCAAATTATTGATGCACAAGGCAGCAAAATGTACGGTATACCATCACTACATTATTAACTTATTGCCACGTTACCAAGAAGAAACGAGTGCGAAATATAGCAAGGTATATCTAATGTATTTACCATTTACTGTCAAATTTTAAAAAAGTAACATTGATAAGTCCGTTTGTGCAATTCATCTTATTTCTTGTCATCGGACATTAAACAGTAAAATTGCAAATGGTGTCAGGGGATTAACTAGTAAACAGATAAAGGCAATAAAAAGACACTTTACTTGCGTGCTGACAAGGAAAAAAGGCTTCTTACGTGTTATCACCTAAACGTTATTAACTTAAGTATCCCGCGGCTGCAATAATGCCCGACACCACCTCTCATAGAGCTTAACCTAATAATAATGTACTCTTTTTCTACGGAAATACGCTTATATACTCTGTATTTTTCATTATATAATGTACGGTCATGACGTTGATTGGTCACAAATGATATTTGTTTATATAGTAAGTACATTTACTAATTACTTTCGGTTTTAGTAATGATTTAAAAGAAATTATGCGCACCTAATACTCTAATAGTTATTCAGTATTAAAAGGGCTTCTTGCGAGTACATATTATAAGCCAAACGCTATTATGTTCAGTATCCCAACAAATGCAGTAACATCGGCTAAGTAAGTTTATCCTTGATCCAATTACTTTAACCACGATTTAATTTATAGTAAGTAACAATATTTAACATTTCGTGATAGCAGACAGATTTTTATATATAGCAAATGAAATTATTTACCGATTACATCACGATGTACTTCTTATAAAAAATGCCATAAGAAAATTGTCTCACTATTTTCTAGTGAATAATTTAGTGAAAAAAACAATACTCAAAATAGACTTTTAAAGCAACATTTTGCTTAAAACATCAATTAAACAGATATTCTTAATTTTCCTATGATTGTAGAAAAGCAGTGGTCTAGTGGATTAGGGATATTGTCCGAAACAGTAATAGGTCACAAAGGAAATCTTTTCGAGTAGCTATCAAATAATACATCTCACGGACCAGTTGAAATAAAAAAATATACAACCTACCTACAAGCATGAAAATATCACAGAAATTTCATAATGTGTTTTTAAAAATCTATTATTCATTTATTAATTATGGTCACAAAAATAACTTACTTTATATTTTCCAACGGGGGTTCAATGAAAAATCTGTATCGGGAAACATAACTTTGTGATAAATAAATAAATACGAAGTATTTAAACAGCACGCAATTTTGGAATAATTATACAAATAAATATTCATCGTCGTTTTAATAGCATTATAGATCCAGTTATATTGACAAAGTATGCAAAATACTGAGGACAATGGGGTGATTACGTTTGGATACAATTATGGCTATTAAAATATGATTTTGAAGCATTTGTCGTAAATGTTATCGTAAAATATCATTTTCTGGGTCTGGATTTGTTTTATAGTTACCTATTACGTATACGTTTAAATGATCGCCATATAAAGCACGGTGTTATCTACCATTTTCGTCATGTCTACACTATTCAGAAACATGTATTGATATTAGTTAACAAATGTCAACTGTTTTCATGTGCTTTTTTCTAAATATTTGTTCATGTTGGCTATACATGCCTCTACGGCTTCAGCGACCTGGAATTAGGCATATACTAAAACAAATATATTTTCAAGTAACTTTTGTTCGCGGCTTTCGTCTGAATAAATTCCAATAAATCTTGCACCTTTTTTAACCTATATGTAAATTTGCAGCAAATCTGTAAAGAAATCTATCTAGGAATGAAAAAATCTTACTAACCTTCACCCTCTACTTCACACCTTTAGGGTAGAATTTTCAAAAACTCAACGTTTTTTATTAATCAGGAGCATAAATCTAAGATCTACCGTGTCTAACTTCAAAGACGAAGAATATTTTATACGAACTTTCAACCCCTATTTAACCCCTTTTGGGATGGAATTTCTAAAATTCCTTTTGTAGTACTCACTTAGGCTATAGACTGCCTCGTTGGTCGAGCGGTTGCTAGCGCGACTGCCGATCGGGAGGTCCTGGGTTCAAATCCCGGGTCGGGT
>DWEM01001253.1:0-14916 GCA_018245935.1 Agara belti belti | reverse complement strand
CGTGATTCTAGGAGAGATTCTTGCCCAGCAGTGGGACGTGAAACCTGATTGGAGCCAATCTCGACACTATCGATCTTCTTTAAATCGTCTTCAACGCGATGTTCCGGAACGTTTTAAATTCCTGGAGCGTTGCCGAATAGAAGTGTTCGTATACTCAGTGACAGTAGACTCACAGCTGTGATCATTTAAGCAGATCTCTTACGATTATTATGAGTACGAGGTTTTTTTCATCTTTTAACGAAAATTCTCACAAAATTATAACAACATTTTCAGCAGTCGGTGACGTTGAAAAAACACAAAAATTATCTCATAACACTAAAATTTTCATAATATTAACAATTGTTAGTAAATAACTATGAATACTCTTTTAATTAGTCATCTACTACAGAAATCAACTTGTAATTACCCCAAATGTGTAAGTCCTCTAACCACTTAACACCGACCAGCATACATCATACAGTATACGAGCCCATTATATTCCCAAAAGTACCGCTAAAGTGTTATTTCGACCGCGTCCCAAACTTGGCTAAGTGGCTTAATAAATAATATTTAGGGATTTAAATGCAAATGCATAAACATGCCGGCGAGGAAATTTTGAGAGTTCATTAACATTACAAAAGAGTCAGAGGAAGCAAAATATGTTTACTGGTTTCTCGCGTTCGTAATGAAATTTCGTGCTGTACTTTTACGTAAAGCGTTTCTGTTAGTTGAATAATTTATCTCTAGGATTTGATTTTTCCTTTCGTGAACGTAAATAGTTGATGTGATATCCAATAAAACTGCCATGAAATACTTACTTTTTAATGCAATAAAAATTCACCATATTAGGATTCCGAATGACAAAATCAAAAAACAATAATTAAATGTACTCCAACCGGCTTATATATTTCATTCAGATACAATTTTAAATCAATGTCGTATCAAACAACATATATAATAAACGTTAGAATATAGAGGGAATACAAACTGTCATTCCTTATCTAGATGCATAAAGGAATGAACATGAAATAATAAAAGAACCGTTTACTAAGAAACCGCAGGGGCTGTTATTCCGTTTTCCTTTGCTCGATGGACTGTATCAAGACACATTGCCATCAGACTGCCTAGCTTGTTTGTCACGTGTAGTATAACTATGAAAGAGTAAGTAAAATTTGGGACGAAATTGTGAACTTATAAATTAAAGTGAGTTTTCGTTCTTACTTTATTTCTAGAAACAACACTTGGACTGCTAGTTAGCGGAGCAAAATGTTTATATACTCGTAACAATCAGTCGACGAAGATAGCTGATACTCTACGGTTTGAAAGTTAGACACGTGTCATTTTAAATTCATGCTCTTGGTACAATAAAAAAAAAATATTGATTCGATTTCAAAGCACTAACTTGTCAACTTTGTGTAGAATACTGCACTTTCTAAGAATTTATTGTAGGTACGCCAGTGTTGTACTTCGTAATGAAATAAACGAAGAATGCAGTACCGATAGATATGCAGATCACATATTCATCATATGAATAAGCAGGAATTGATATTATTCAAAATAATAAAGATTCAGGAGATCCGGATCCACACTTTCAAGTTGGTCACCCTCGCCTACATCTCAAATACATTTCTGCCATAATCGCCCACAATTTCTCCTATAAGGCCGATAGCAGTCTGAACATAGCCACGTCGTTTATATCAAGTAGACTGCTATACATGTTTACGCTCCAAAACCCCCGCGTGACAAACAGGAAAGAAACGAGATTAACCGATTGTTATTTCCGTGCGTAGAAAAAGTGGATCAATAAAAATATAACAGTGAGACCGTTTTCTATGTCTCCTTTAAGCGCTTCAAATGCACGCTTTTTTCGACCGTTTTATTGGTCCACTGCTGGACCGGGGATCCTCCCATAGTGAGAGGGATTTAGGCCACAGTCTAACACACTGGCCAAGTGCGCATTAATAGACTTCATCTACCTCAGAAAGTACAATGTACTTTATAAAATTTCTAACTGCCTGCCTCGTTGGTCGAACGGTTGCTAGCGCGACTGCCGATCGGGTGGTCCTGGGTTCAAATCCCGGGTTGGGTACTACTGGATTTTTCTAATTTAGAATTTATAGTAGTGACTCTGAGTCTGAATGTGTGCCCGGTGCATGGCAATAGGCTCACCACCTATTCCATTGTGGGACTTAAACGTAACTGATGAAATGTGGGGGTGTACTACATTCCTCTGCCTACCCCTTCGGGGAATACAGACGTGATGTTACGTAAAATCTCTAAGGTGTGAAAGTTTCCTCACGATCTTTTCCAACCGTTATAGCGTGTGATTTTAAATTGTAAACAACAAAACGCACGTAACAAATCAGAAGCGCGTGCCGGGATTCAACCCAGACCCCTTAGAGAGAGGCTGAATTTGAAACCACTACGCTACCACTGCATCAAATACACGCTCGCAATCGGTAAACTTGAAAATATGTATCAGTGAACTGTACACATGCGAAATGATAAAACGTATGTATATCCGTCTAAGGTTTTATTATTCAATTACCCTTAACCTAATACGATTTGGGAAGGAAACTCATCCACTCAGTGTCTGCGGCCGTTTGTGCGATGATTTCGTGAAATGTTTACATGTCGCATGACCGAGTCGTAAAGAGACACGCACTCACACTTGGATTAAGGTTTCCGGATTATTACGATTTCAGACCACAGACCAGATGAACAGTAGAAATGGAATCAGCGTGTTATTTTGATTCGTTGCATTGATTTCGTGTAAAAATATAATTCCTTTCACTAATTTTATTTCTTGCTTATCTCTTGTCGTTGTGATTATTGTGTTTATTTATTTTTTCCCTATACATATTTTGCTAGTCTAAGTGTTGTTATGACTTTGCTTTGTGCATAAGTATGCAACTGTATTATATTTTTATATGAACCGCGGATAAAGATTATTATTATTATTAATTAAGATTGTAAAGGTTCATTTGCAGTAAGGTTTAAAACTAATTACTACATCTATAAGTCTTATATGTCGAATCTCATCGACTAAGACGAAACGAAAAGCACCGAAGAATTGCGGATATGGCAAACTTTACTTTAGTACGACATTCGTGACATATCGTAGTGACGTATGATACTTTTTTGGGGCAAAATGTGTCATTTCCCGGGGAAAAAACGTTTTGATGAAAAAAGCGGTATATGTAGATGGCACTACAGGCACATTCACGGTAAGGTAGGTAGTACGTAGCTAACAGGTAGTGTTGTATTATTGATCTCGGCTAGAATAGCTGACGCCGATCTATATATATAATTACATGATTTATGATTTTCTGTGTTTTATTGCATATGTTTTTTTAGAATACGTTTAAAACATTTCTATTGGACAATTGGACTACGTTAGACCCGACTCGACAATAAATCCGCTCACGCAATCTCCGTTACAACTCTGCGGGCATAAAATTTTAACAGCGCGAGATCGCCTGCATTATTAACGCTGTAAACGCAGATTTCAGCTTTAACTTAGGTGATTTGAAATTAATTCCATTTCATAATGAAAATCGAAAACACGCGTACATCGGTATGCCAAACGTAATGGAGAAAGACGCGAAATACGCTTTATGTAAATTACATTGCGTGACTGTCTTACATTAACTCAACATTTAGTCATGAACTTGGAAGTAAAATAATCCAATAATCCCGCCGACGACAACGCCAGTCGGAAAATTAAATTTTAATACGTGTTTCACTCTGTACGTACTCGTGTTACGTAAATTAATTGTTAATACTCAACGTTTAAAAATAGTTGTTAATATTGAAAATCAATATCAAAACATTTTGGAAAATTTAATCGAGAATCCTGCTAAACAAAAACGAACTCCGAGCAATCCATATGAAAAATGAGCATACTAAAACGTAATGCAAAATTATAAAACCGACTCACCCGGTTAAAATTGGAGCCGGTTCGAATTTCTACGTTCAAACGGTTTCCCGGATATCGAATACACATGTAGGATTATTTTACCCCTCACTCGCCCGTCGTACAATGAGCATTCAATATTCACTCTGTTGGCTTACGCGATTGGCTTAGCGGCGTAACAAGAGTACTTATTATGGTGTATGTACATTGCGCCGGTTAGACCTCTCAATCGCATACAGGCATAACGATGAAAAGCTTTCGGGCTTTTATTGAATAGAATCAAGTATTTTCAATAAACCCAATCTTCATTACAGATGCGAAATTTTCGAATGTATTTTCAAATTGTTGTAACGGTTCATTAAAACGTTCTGTTAAAATATTGTCATTAAATATTATCATTAATATATTATCATTAAAACGTTCTGTTAAAATATTTCCCGTTTTTTAAAATACAAAAATAGCATAGAATTGAAATTGATGAAATGTAAAGCATCAGAGACCATCGAGCGATCCGTGGCCTTTTGAAAATAAAATCTCACGTCTCACCGTCAGCAATAAACGAATAAATAAAACAAGAATGAAACAGGTAAAGATACACTTTTACAGGTAGCAGGAAAGAAAGAAAACCGTGTAAATAAAGAATCAAGGTATGCTTAATATTTATTCAGATATAATACTGGTTATGTATCGAGATTCTGTGGACCTTTTTAATATCAATGGTTGTTATTAGCGGCGTCGTTCGCGCTCCCGTGGGAAAGACTGAAAATTTGGAAACCATTTTTTCGGTGACGATTTCAAGTAAAATAAAAAATAATTGATTGCAATTAGTTAAAACTATCTAAGTGACCTCATGAGTACACAAAAAAAAATAATATTTGAAATATCGTGTGCGGACATCGTAATTTACAAACGTTTGTAGAATTTTCGTTTAGGGTTTTTTTTTGTTAGAATAGAGATATTGGGCCCTCGGTGATCTATGCCCACCCCGTTAAGGGGCTGACGTGAAATATAATAACAATAATAATCTTTTGATCGCCATTCTCTCACTCGAACAGTTGCCGATAACACAACATACATGTATATATTATGTTCACAAATCCAGTTCAGTCGAGATCAAAGGAGTTGTAGCTTATGAACGCATTAGTGAGAGTAGCGTTATAGTAGGTAATAGTAAAATCACTTTGTGAAAACATCAAAGATTTAATCCTTGATCGTGAAATCGCATTCTCTCTGTATTGTCTTGGGACACAGTTAAATTAATGATTCTTGTCGCTGATTTTAGATCAAGACAAATCTTGTTATTTAAATGTAGTTACAAATAATATTAGATATAACTTGTCTCCCAGTCATATTGTATGGTGATGTCCTGTATTTTACGATACGAATGCAAATACTTGGTTTCGAGGTTTATAATATTCAAGATGAAACAACATCTGTAACGCGTTAGAAACCTAGTAGGTAATTATAAATAAACTTTATCATTATGTACATACTTTAACTGCAAGCAGCCCAAACAGTAATAATAAGGTAAAACCGTACAGTATAACGAAATATTCTTTGTTTCCTGTATAATAGTGAAGATTCGTGAGTTAACAAAGCGACGAAGCGCATTATAGCATTCCCTTTCAAAATTAAGAGCGATATTGAGGCTATTGTTAGATTCAATAATTCAATATCGCGAGTCAGAAACTGGAGCGAAAGTAACAATACATGTCGAAACAAAAGCCGGGATTAACGTCGTTCCTTTTATGATTTCTTTCCTTTTTCGTTTTGCGGGTCTACTCTATAAAAGATAAGCTCGCGGATAAGCCGAACCTTGGCCTCAGATATGCTTTGGAACCTAATGCGCCTAATACAGTTGAATGTTTGATAAGATTATTCGAGAAAAATGGTTTTTCTATTTTTTCTTATTTAGAATATGTCCTATGTTTCGTGAATCTTTTCGTTTCGTCACTGAGTAAATGTTCTTGTAATATTTATTAGGTACTATTTGGAATCGGTTTTGATCAGAGCAAGAGGTGTTGATGGCTGTGAAAAGGTTTTTACTGCCTTTACTGTACTGTATTGTACTCTGTACTGTAACACTTTAGCTATGGGACCTAAGATGATTTACAATGAGACGTGTTGTTATTAGTAATATGTCATGTTCGTATGGCTACTCCCTTACGCGCATCAGTATGAAGTTCAATATTGCCATGTATATTCTGTACATAGGAATTTTTATGGTATACCTTTACGAGTAACTTAGATTAAGCCAGTCAGAAGCTTTACAGTAACCACGATATATAGCGGAAATGGCCAAGTTACTTAGTTCGTTCACTAAACGAAATCGCTCACCAATAAAATACAAAGAGCTTCATAAAAGTTGCTACATTAATTATATCGTAATAAAATATTTTGAACACGCAACTCAACACTACCACAATGAAAGCTACATTTAAAGCACTTTTATCAATTTTATACATAAAATGCTTTTATTGGACAGAGTGGAAGTAAATTATAATGGCTTCTGAATGCTTCAATTTAAGCTATTCATCGCTACCATCATTGGAGTTTACAGATAAAAGAATATATAGAAGTGCCTTGGAGTATTTTTTGCTACTTAGATACTTACTAAGTAGTAACTCGCTTGGCGAGGCGTAAGTAATTGGATAGTAAGCACAGATAAATTATAAATGATAAAGATGAGAAAAATTGACAAACGTACGGATTTCTTTTACGATTTTACGTAAAATCTAGATCAACTTCGTAATTCCTGAGATCAGAACGTACAAACGGACAGAAAAAACTATTTGTGAAAAATTTGCAATATATTATATAACAACATTTACATAGGAAACCATCAGATTTCCTAATGGTTTCCTAGATATTAATATATCCTTACAAACCTGACGTACTTCGTTTCCCTTCAATATCTGTCCTACATATTTGGTGGAGATAGGAAAATTTTGGTCTCCCTCGGCAGCTGAACGTGAAGTAATTAAAATTTACGTTTCTCTACTGTTTTGAACTACTCCGATATTGTTGTGATTTCCATAATTTGTGCTAACGGTACGTGTTTCAGTTCATGTCTAGTCCAGAATTATTCTTTGTAAAATAAAGTGGATGCATTTAATACTCGTATGACCGTAGCACGCAATATACATTTCAATGTAATGTAACGTAACATACTTCAATAATAACAATAAACTATCTGAATACGTTATAAAAACATGAAATATGTTAAACGAAACTTTTATTTTCTTTTTTAAATAATATAAAAATATATTCATGTTTTTAATTATCATCTTTAATGAAACTTTAATATAAATGATATAAAACGTAACATCACGCCTGTATTCCCCGAAGGGGTAGGCAGAGGAGTGTAGTACACTCCCACATTTCACCAGTCACGTACGATACGATTTTATTGCTTCATATCGCGGAAAACAATGAGTGCCGTCATAGACATTACTGATTTGGACCATATTTGCGTTACATTTGCCATGTCTGCTGCAAAAACACCAAGGTAAGTATATAAATATGCGTTAATAGTAACTTCATAGGCAATTAATATTTTGTTATAGAATCATAACTTTCGCTTCGGTTCTATATTTGATTCTCGCGGTACTTTCATGGGTCTGCAGCACAGTTTGAGAACCATTACTGTTTAGGAAATTTACACACTTATTATTTATTATTGTTGAACAATCCAAAATTTAGTGTAGTGGCCACCGTCGCTTATGGACATTTGCAACATCAAAAGGGTCCCAAACGCGTTGCCAGGCTTTTTGAATAACACCATGAAATTAATCAAGTAGTGTTGCCGTAGTGAATCAAGTAGGAGTGTTTCTGATCAATCATTAGCTGTTGGTAAATCTTCTATTTTACCTCTCCAGAAAGTATTTCCAGCCAGTCTTTTCATTGGGGTCATTGCTCTTGTTCAATCCAAGTATCTTCATTTACCAATCGGCAAACATATTTATGTTACAAATTGTAAGTTGATACGAATTTCACATATGTTCTTTTCTCATCCTCCATTCAAATGAATGCGCTATTTTATATCTGTAAGTATAATGGAAATTAAATACAAACCGTAAATTAAATGGAATTATGTAAACAACAGCGCATAATTGCAAGCGATGGTTTTACAAGAGTGAATGTAATAAATCATGCAGCAATGTAACAAATTGGTTGCGGAAATGGGGTTCAAGAGCAATATACGTCACATTAGCGGTGCCGTACAGTTGTTTGTACCGTGTCTAAAGGTGTCTAGAATCTAGAATCGATTGTCATACCTTTCCGGTTCGTAGGAACGCAGCTAGCGTTCGTTTGTGAAGACAACACGGAGACGGCGAGCCCGAAGGAGGCTAAATCAACGTTGTGGCGCGAAACCGGCAGTCCGATCGCGTTCGGCCTGCAGTGCGCATGTGTGAGCTGCCGCCATCTTGCCCGTTCCGGTTGCTATGGTGACGTGATTGTAATCAAATAAAGTACGCATTATTTTGAAAAATAATAATATTAACAAACAAAGTGCCGTCTGTGTTATCATTTCCTGTGAATGTCTTAAAAATATGGTAAGTTTTTTTTATTACTACCGACGATAAATGCGTATTCGAGAAGTGTTTTTAAAGTTTTTGCTGATTCAAAATTGCGTTGTTAACGTTATAATGATATTAAAACTACTTATGTAGGTCCTATGTTGACTCGTTTCTGCAAAGAGTTGTAGATGTGAAAAGAACAATACGATATTTTTTCACAACTGGGTTAATTAAGTCTATAACTAAATATTGTGCACAAAAACGTGTAAGCGAACTAATTAGCTTGCTGAATTCATTGCATTTATTAAAACAAAATTTACGCTGAATGAAAATAACATTTATAAGAAACAGCAGACTTAACTATTGGTGATCAATTTTTAATATTACCTTTGATATCTGCAACATAACTAGAAAACAGTAACCTATAAGCGAATTTAAATGAACCAAAAAAAAAATTTTTACATTCTCAAAAAAATTATACAACAACATTCCATCACGCCAGGTACCTAACGGGCTAGGCAGAAAGCACAGAGCGCCAAATATCTGTCCTTACAAATCGGACGTGCTTCGTCTACATTCATCACTCTCTTTGGTCGAGATAGGACAGTCCAGGTCTCCCTCGGCGCCTACATCCATCAACACTCGTATTGTACATCTGTTTGGTCATTATTTGATGATCCATCATTGACTACTGATATCCTAATTAATTACCATGTAGATACAATCTATTGAATGTCCTTAGCTCATTGCAACACGCCAAATAAGGAAATTTGTCGCTGTACCATCCCCTTACAGAGCAATATTACCTTTTGCTGCAACACGCAGTCTTGTTACAATGACGTAATTTAGTAAAACATATATGCATTAGATATAAATTCATGGCTCACCTTTATGTGTCATGATATAATTCATTGGATACACCATAAATAAAAGTAAATATTATTAGCATTTAGAAATGAAAATTTACCTATAGAAAAGGATATGTAGCAAAATCTTTTCAGGTTAAGGTGACCGAGAGAAAAAATACGCTTGAAAAATCTCTCGGCGCTTAATAATGTATTAACGTGCAGAAATTGCTAAAAACATTCTAAATTTAAAAAGGTACGGACGCCTAGTCTGCGGAGTCCCAAATCACTATCACTACATAGTATAAAACAAAGTCGCTTTCCGCTGTCTGTTCCTATGTACATAATATGCTGAAATCTTTAAAAGTACCCAACGGATTTCGATGCGGTTTTATTTAATAGATAGAGTGATTCAAGAGGAAGGTTTATATGTATAATAATATATGTAGTGCTACGTCGAGGTGAACTAAACACACATTTTACGAAATTCCACCTCCAAAGGGAATTGGGGGGACGAGGGCAAGGGGGGCGGGCAAAAGCTAGTTTATATTATTTTAGAAATGCATATGTTCAATTTATCAGCTGTTTCATTACCATGGCAGATGACGGTGCATGGAATTGTCATAAGGCCATTTTTTTTTTTAAATCAACCATGAAGTATTCTGCGTTAATTCCAGGGATGATTGAAACAGTTGAAAATAAGAAAATTATGGATTCGATGATTTCAAGGAACTCCGGAGATTTTAACTGGCGAAGATCTTTCATACTATCCAAACAGTCAGTGAGGGCTTTAAGATCCAACTCGAGGAATAATGGATATGTTAATTTCAAGCATTATCCGTCAATATTCAAATAGTTGTCGCTGATAGCAGACTAGACAGATATAAGACCAGAAAATACCAAACACAGAAGATTTTACTTGGCTTTTTTGTTCAAGAATAGAAGATTTTGTCTGATGGCTTTCGTTTAATCGACACACCCAATCAGCTGTCTCTGGATCTGGGAGGAAAAGTATGTCCATTTCTGGACTGCCAGTCAAAGAAATATGATCACTATACAATTTTCCCCAAGCGCATGTATCCAATTCCTCTGTTTCATCAGAAGTGCGCTTAGCTATGTTATTCTGTATATGATTTGTTCCTTATTCCTAGACTAGGTTCGTCGCTTTCGTTCAATTGTATTTTGATTGTTTTTTTTATTATACCATCACGCCAGGTCTCCAACGGGGTAGGCAGGGCGCACCAAGTCTTCTTCGCTCCTCGTATTATGGATATGTATTGTTCAGGAATATAGATGGGCCCTGATTTTTTTGGCTCTAGTGGTTGCTTTTTCGATTACTGAATGTGCTGTGTCGCCTTCGTTTTGTGTGTGCCCACGTATCGAAAAGTCGTGTTGTATGGAATTTACGTTTAATTTTGTTACTGCGAAATGCTACATTGCAGATACGAATCGGTTTTATTTGCTGGCCGCAGCAATTATCTGAATAAAAAATTACGTCACAGCCAGGATAATTATTAGCAATTTCTAACAAATATGAGCACACACGAGATCCTATTTCTATAGATCCCTGTCATCGCATAAACAAAGCCAATGAATTTCCTAAAGGGCATGGCAAGACAGCTTGTAAGTCGTAGGTATACACGACCTTTGTGCTTTGAGGATCTTGGCATTCTTTCATGTGTCTATCTTTTTCAATCCAACTTAAGCTCTTTTCTTCTTGGTGAACCTTGTAGCTGGCGTATAATTTTACTTCTTCTTGTTCTGGTGCATTTTCGCATGCAACACATTGATCACAAAGGTCTTTCTTCGGCCTAAAAAAGCCAATATTAAAGTCATGATTAAAAATACGCTGGTAGGCGTCGTAATTAACAGCCGGCTTATTATTTTGATTCTGTACCTTCTTATAGTTTCTGTGCAATTCTGCAATAGTCAAGGTCCACATCTCTATCGTCTTCAAGGTCAAAAAACGAAGAACATGCCTCAGGACACCACTCGCCCTTCCACGGTACTATGCAGGATATAGTACACTATGGGGGAACTGCACAAACCAAACGGCTTTTTCAGGTATATACACCAAAATCTTCGCCAACATTAAAGCAAAATAGTATGTAGAACATATAAACAATTAGTGTAATACTAGCTGGACGACCAAGCCTTGCTCGGATAATAATATTTTTAATCGCGCTATTTTTATAAACATTAATTGGTCCCCTTGAAAACGGCTTTAACGATACCTGTAGGTTTTTCACTAATAAAAAGAGCGTTTACAACGTGATTATGGTTTTTATTAAGAGAGCAATTTTATACACGTACAATACAAGTGACAATTAGAAAAAAAGGGGAGTGCTGCCAGCATAGCTAGTGGCAACAATGTGAAACTAATTAGGTTGCGTTCCATTTGTAACACCCACCCCAGAACGCAATCCCATTTTTGACACACAATAAAAATGTTTATCTACTGTGGTTCCTTTAATTAATATATCTGATGTATTTTCTATACCCTTTACGTAACAAAATTTTAATATCAAATTACTAACATGTTCTTTGAGAAAATGATGTCGTATATCTATATGCTTAGACCTAGGTAAATAGCAGTCATTAGCAGTCGGTTTGATTGCACTTTGGTTGTCACATTGTGGTTATAACGTCGTGGACCTATAGTCTTCATGGGTGGTTTTGACTTGTCTATCTTATTTTTAGAGTTAGAATAAAATGCACTGCTTGAATCTTCAGTTTTCACTTCTTGTAATAATTTTGTTTTAATAAAGTCTGCACCAATTTTAGCACCTGAATTTTCTAACCCCATTATCATCGGTCTGTACTCGTCAGGTAAACCTGCTAACATTAACGTGCCCAGCCACTCGTCATTGACTTCAAATCCTATATTCCTGAGTTTGTGTGCTGCGTTCATTATCTTGCTAACATAGTCTTCAATACTATTGCTAGATTCGAGTGAAGTGTTGATCAATTCCTTCAACAAACCTACTTTTCTTGTCAACCCATTATCATCAAAGGCTTTATGCAAATTGTCCCATACCTCTCTAGCAGTCTTACACTCCTGAACATGGACGTAGTTTTGAGTGTTGATAAGCAGGATGAGTTTGGATTTGGCCTTCACGTCTTTCGCCGAGTCGACTGTTGCTCCTTCGCTCGGTTCTATGCATCCCCATAAACCTTCATGCTCCAGATACGTTTTTATACAGAATTTCCATGTTGTGAAATTATCTCGGCCGCTCAACCTTTCGAGATTAAACATATTTGAGCCCGACATCTTGATTTTAGACGCACGTTGCGATCTCGTGTAACATTATAACCTCAATTGCACTATTCGGTAAAACTTCGGAATCACTACTATTTTCCAGTTTGATCTGGTGACGCCTCTACAGACGGGAGTATCGCGCCAGGGTCCGCTCGTTCACTCTTCGCTCTATTTGTTTATCCTGACATTTCTTCGCTAGCCGGTATGCACAGTATATCACAGCTAGAGCCAATACAGCGTAGATAATTGTTAGCAACACGTTTGTGGTGTTGTGCTGTTGTTGCTGTGTAGTTGTGGCAGAGTTGACTCCTCCTGGTCCAGAATTCTCGGCTAATATCACCTCTTCCTTTGTCTGTGAGCCCCCATCTCAGAAAATCGTTTTAATATGAGTCTTTACATCAGTTTATTTTATTGTCCAAAAATATTACACAAAAATATTCCCTGTCGCCATTGTAGGTTTTTATAAATTTAGTTAGGAACGACAAGGTTATTTTTTCGCCCATAACGCCTTTCTTATCCGAAGACTCGTGTTTAAGTGACATTAATTTTATGTTATGCTGGACTGCAGATAATTACAAAACGGTAAACAAGAGTGAAATTTATATATATATACAAATATATATATATATATATATATATATATTTCATATAACGAAATATAGCTATGCGAAATAAAATATTGGAAAATGTACACTAGTTTTAAGGTTAAGTCACGATACACTGGAACTAGAAAATTACGTAATATGCACAAGAAACACTTAACAATAGCCCGATCAGTTGCACGTGCATCGCTGTGGGACCGGTGTCACGTTGCCGTTCCTGCGCTGCGATAGAACTCGTGCCACGCGGTGATGCTATGGAATTTCTTAGCTTGATGTTGTTGTCTGTGAGTTGAACCTGGACTTCCTTGGTCGCGGTCTTAATGTAGCTGGAGCGGGCTCAGGCGGATGCTGAGGCTGACCGTCGTCCTCGTAGCTGGTGCAGACTTAGCCTTGGGCTAAGGTTTACTGTCGGCCAGAGACTGTAGCGGAGGCTCGGATTCGGATACCAGCGTCTATCTGACGCTCAAGTCTCGGGACTTTTCTGGTATCCCACTTCTGACACCAATTTGTTATGCAGCCTTTTTCAACAGTCTTTTTAAAAAAAAACGACTTCACACTGAATAATTTTATTTAATTACTCAATTGACGACTTTTCTGGTATCCCACTTCTGACACCAATTTGTTATGCGGCCTTTTTCAACGGTCTTTTTAAAAAAAAACTACTTCCCACTGAATAATTATTTAATTATTCAATTAATACAACTACAATGAAACACTATTATTTCCTAAGTTTTGGCGCCTATACGCGACTGCGTCCAAGATCTAACTGCCTTTTAATGATTATAAAATAATGCATTAGAATTATTTGTTGACTATGGATTTTCAGTAATGGAAAAAGTATCAGATCGCCTTATGCTGATCTAAACATAATTACCGTAGGAACTAGGGCTATAACAGTTCCAACAAGTAAATGGATAGTTTCTGGTCTTTTAAATCGTTCACACCCATGTACTTATTGTAACTATGGACAACGAGTGGCTTATTGCACGCGTTACCTGCCCGCTGCCCTGGTGCCGAATCGGCATTATGAAAAGTAGATATCACTTACTAATTTGGTGTCTTCTTCCACGATAACACAGTGATGTTCGAGCAATGTCGAGCGACTATTTCACCCTTCTACATCCGTCGTTCAATTACAACTTTTGTGTCAGCGAGGAGTGTCTTTTCGTCGCCGATTTAGCGTAACACGTATTTGCCGTAGGACGATGGTAGGTAGGAAGGTTGTGGTAATGATATACTCCTCGGAAGGTTGCGAATGGAATCATTTATTGTGTAAAATGCTTTCATATTTATACCAAATCAAATAATAATAATAATAACCAATAAAAATAAGTGTACATATAAAAGTAAAAAATAATTAATGACCAATAGTAAAACGCGTCTCTTTCTGTCGCGCTTTTTGTCTCGCTCCCGCGATCGCGCCATGTGTGGCATCGAGTCGCGGGGTTACGGGGTCGCGCTACTCGGCGTGTGTCCGTATAAATATTGCGCCGCGGGCCGGCTCGCGCTCTTTTGGATCGCGGCCTCGCGGGGAACAGATGTGTCACGCGGTGCGCGGAGCTGTCGTCGACTTCGAAGTCGTGATGCTGTGCTTGTCGTCTGCTGCTTTGAAGATGGTGTTCGTGTGTGAACTGCTTCTGTGAAGATCCGGTGTAGTCTGCATGCCGCCGCTTGTTTCTAACTAAGTCAAATCGCTGTTGCTAATCGAAGTGCGGCGGAGCATGCAGCAAAACAATTCTTTTCAGAACTACACAAAATAGCACTTCGGGGCTTGTTAAAAAGTTCTTTTCAGAAC